>CAUYQU010075231.1:0-45828 GCA_963574635.1 Cheracebus regulus
TTAAACTTCATATGGAACCAAAAGAGAGCCCGCATAGCCAGGTCAATTCTAAGCAAAAAAAAACAAAGCGGGAGGCATCACACTACCGGACTTCAAACTATACTACAAGGCTACAGTAATCAAAACAGCATGGTACTGGTACAGTTTTCTAAATAAATCAACACAGAAACCTCTGCCATTTACAAACTAAACAGACTAAGTACGAACTCATCAATAATAAGCCCTGTTGTTATCAACATGATTGTAGGAGACAAACGCAAGTGATGCGTGGAAAAGCAAATCATGGTTTGGCATTGTCAAAACAACACCGACTCAATGGAGTGATAGGAAACGATGGCCAGGATCCAGACGTGTCCTTTGGAGTTAAAGCAATGGGAGCTGAAAACCAATGGCCAGAAGCAGCTTGATGTTTTCCTCCCCTTGGGTTATGATTTTCAAATAGATGGAAGAAGCAAGTTTGGGCATTTGGGGATTTTTTTTTTTTTTTTTAAGAAAAAAGTGTTACATAAGAATACATTTGTTTTAATTTTGGTTAAGTGCTAGTTTTCTATTTTTAAAATTTTCTATCTAGAAAAATTTCATATTTGAAAAAAAACAAGACAAAGGAAGGTAGAGGAGAAACAGGTCTTCTCAATAATTTAGCATATCACTCACTGAGTTTTCTTTAGGACTGGATGACTGTTAACACAGTCCTGTATAAACATCTTAACAGATGTGGGGAGAGGATGCCTGATTTTATCAGCAGGAAAGAATCAACTTACTTCTAGAAAGAACACAATATAGTAGTTTTATGTTCTACTGCTCTAAAGGTAAGATGTAGTCACTCAAATATTATGCTCTTCTCTGAAGAATTTATTCTTTTATTCGTAAGAATAGATCCCATAAAAGGATTTCTTTTTTCTTCTTTATTTCCAAGTGGGTATTTTGTCCCAAAAAGGATTTCAAATATTTAAAAAAGAGAAAAAACAAGTAGCAAAAGATTCAAGACGAAGAATAATTGAAATACTCAATAGCTCCCTTTTAAAATTTTTGTTGACTTAATCTGAATTTCTCTCTTTGAAACAATCCCACAATGATGCTAGTGACACTATACATAGCTAGCTTGTAGCTAGCCAGCTAGCTAGATTATAGATAGATGAATGGCTGTTACAGAAATCAAAGGATGTTAAATGTCCTGTGTACAGACATGAAACCCTGCCATCTGGCCTAAGTGGTAACAAGATCTGTTTATACGATCACTGCCCAGGACTGGATACTGCCTTTCAGCCACAACTGAGGAGCAAGGGCAACAGCTAAAAAAGAACAAGGGGAACAACCATTAAAAGCAGAGGCAGGCCTGGCATGGTGTCTCATGCCTGTAATCCCAGCACTTTGAGAGGCCAGGGAGGGTGGATCACCTTAGGTCAGGAGTTCAAGACCAGCCTGGCCAACATGGTGAAACCCTGTCTCTACTAAAAATACAAAAGTTACCCTGGCATATTGGCGGGCACCTGTAATCCCAGCTACTTGGGAGAATCGCTTGGACCCGGGAGGCTGAGGGAGCTGAGATCATGCCACTACACTCCAGCCTGAATGACAAAATGAAACTCTGCCTCCAAAAAAGAAAAAAAAAAAGGTAAGAAGCAGAAAGATCAGATACAGAGCATATATGTATTCACAAAATTTAAGTAAATACCTTGTAGGTGCAGGATACTGTGTATTGGCTTAGTAAATATGACTAAGACATGGTTACTACCTGCAAAAGCTTTGGATCCTTAGGAACATGGATATAGATGTGAATCAGCAGGAAAAGGTTTGTTACAGGAAAGCACTCGAAGTGCTGGGGCAGGGGGAGAATAGAGGAAAAGTGAATGCTAATAAATCCCAACTGAAGCACTGAAGAAGGTATCCTGGAAGAAATGGCAATTGAGCTGGGCCTTGAGAGGGGAAAGGGCTATGGAAATGGCACAAGCAAACACCTGAACATGGCCAAGGAGGCCTTCATTGAAGAATAAAAAGTAAGTGTGTCTTCCTCTGGCTAGAACACAGAATGGGGGTTGGGGCAGGAGAGAGGTAAAACTCATCAATCTTGCTTTTTTTCATCAGGAAATTGGCCCATAAGGAACCCAAATATAAAGGACTCTTTGTACCAGGTAACATGGCCAAATACATAGCATCAGGGTGACCCAGAAGGTGAAGCAGAGATGTTCCAGTACAACTGGCTCCTTCTGTCCCCCTTCATAGCAGCTTCCAAATCCCAAATCATAGGAGGAAAACAGTAAATCAAGGAGACTTTTCTTCAGCTTTTGAAATCTGTGGTGAGGAATACTCCAAAAATGCTTGTCCTTTTAGAGAATCACATCCTGTCACCTTGTACTTAGAAATATACACAAGTTGTTTTATCCTCAGTCCTCTGGTGGCCCTCAAATGTTGAGTCTCAGCACACTTTTGTAATCTTCAAAAGAAATGGGTACCCCAAATAATTTATGTAAGTAATACCTATATTTACTACCTTGGAAAATTAAAACAACTTAAAAATATTTTTGTTATTTCATTTAAAATAATAATTACATGCCCATTATGTTAACATGTATAATTTTCCCAAAAAAGTCATATTTTACAAAGCAAAAAAAAAAATCAGTGAGAAGACTGACACAATTTCACATTTTTGCAAATCTCTTTCATGTTTGCCTTGATAGGAGACAGCTGGATACTCATGCCTGCCCTACTTTCAATCCACTGCTATATGTTGTTTTGGCTGTAATACATCAAGAAAAGTCAGCCTCATACAGTTATACAGTCAGAAAAAGAGAGGATATTTTAACAGGCTTTTCACACAATTGTGGATATTTTTCTTTGATACTATAACAATAATCAACAAGCAGTTTCTTTTTTAAAGGTTAATTGCATCGTGAAATTACATCAATGAATTTTTGGATTCTGTTACATTAAAATCCATTGGTCTATCTTGTACTTTAAATAGATTGTTTTCTATGTATGAGCTTATAATATGCTTTGGTTATCTGGAAAATACTGGTTCACTGAATTATGCAGATCTTTCAAATATTGATACTTTCCATTATACAATATCAGAAAACCACATTTGTTAATATCAGCATCAATCTAATAGGAAAAGTATTTGTGCCAAGCTCATGGTTGCATGTACAAGTTTTCCAAAATTCTATTTTTTATTTAGAAACTTGGACTATAGTCATTGGCACAAACACTGTCACTTTCCTTGAAGTGACAAGCTCATTTTTAAGAACATGGCTACTGATTATCTAGCCTAAATAACAATTTTCTAAAGTTGATCTTTCAAGTAAAAATGTTGAATCCATGAAACAGTAAGTGGCTAGTTCAGCTTGCAACTCAATCACCCAAGAGCTTTTCCTAGAGGCAACTACCATTTTTCATAATTCAGCAGGAGTGATTTATGGGTACTTTCCATTTCATCTCAGAAAACATTACAAAAGATTGTATTCAAGGGTTGATATTTACTAGAATCAGTATATATATATATATATATATATATATATTTATATTTACTGTTTCATCAAGCACATTCATAAGTGAAACTGGTATTTTTTTTTTTAAATGCTATTAAGAATCAATGAGGGCTGGTGTGGTGGCTCATGCCTGTAATCCCAGCCCTTTGGAAGGCCAAGGCAAAAGAATCACTCAAGCCTGAAAGTTCGAGACTATCCTGGGCAAAATAATGAAACCTTGTCTGTACAAAAAAAATAAAAATTAAAAATTAGCTAAGCATGGCAGTGTGCACCTGTAATCCCAGCTACTCGGGCAGGGGGCTGGGGGGATGCGAAGTGGGAAGATCACTTGAGCCCAGCTTGAGCCCAGGAGGCAGAGGTTGCAATGAGCTGAGGTCATGCCACTGTACTCCCACCTAGGCAACATAGTGAGACCCTGCCTTCATAGAAAGAAAAGAATAGAAAGAGAATGAGTATTAGTACTATTTGGTGTTTGTATGACTTTGTTCTCAGTGAGGCTTCCGTAGTTTCACCTAACACTGTAGGTGTAAATGTCAACACATTAGAAAAGGCAGAAAGTCTTTTAAAGTACCGCTATCAAAAGCAGAGGCAGAAAGAGAGATCAGATACAGAGCACATATGTATTCATATAATTTAAGTAAACACCTACTAAGTGCCAGATACTGTGTAAATATGATTAAGACATGTATTATATGTCTTATTAGTATTATATTATATATTATTATATTAGTATTATAACAAAAATAGTTTTGACCTTGTGGGCCTCCTTACAGGTCTCAAGGACTTCCAGTGATCTGTTGATTACATTTAGGTAGGTGGTGACCTTGATTACAGTCCTAAGGTTTCAACAGCTAGGCCTTCCAGAGCTACAGCATATTTCAGCATATGAATTTTAGCATATTCTTTCCTGTTCTTTAAGAAAAGTAATTCTAAAGTATCAGTGAGGTATCTAAGAACATGACATTGAAATACAAAGAAAAACCCAAATTAGAGTAAAATTTTAAGGCAGTGCACTCTTGTCACAGCTAGGCATTTCACTTAATATTCTCCACTTGTTTTCAGTTGCTATTTAATCTACTACTGTTTTTCCAAATTGGCTTACAAACATTTCTTTCAACTACTCTGAATCTTTATGACCTTGCTCAGAATCGTCTGAAGAGTCTTAAGTGCAGGCTTCTAGCATTCAAAAGTCCTTGTGCAATACTCTCTCCCATCCTAAAGTTAACTCTACTGGCAAGAAACCTTTATCTGGCAGCTTAAAATTAAGTAGAGAAAAACAGGCTGTTTGCTCTTCCAATTTCCCAACTCTTAAAAATTCAGGCTCCTCTCTTACTGTATAGCCACGCAGAAACAGAGAATGTTAGGAAGCAGAATGGTCTAGCTACTCTCTACAAAACCCTCACAGTCATTAGTACAAAGGAATGAATTTCCTTTCTATCCACATGACTAGCTTGTTATAGGTTAACAACCCACACTACTCTGACCAGATCTTCCCTTTCTGATTAATAGCTTTAAATGTCTTTATATATCACCACACTTGGAGTTATATATGAAAAATACATAATCCAGTTTCCTGGTAACACAATCTGTCTGATAACAGTAGCCTGTTTATTAAAGAAGCCATGTCCTTTTCTCCTGTCCTAAACATTTCTCAACAAAATCTGCATTGCTTTCGTGCTCCCTCTCTCTATGAGTACAGTACCATAAAGAGCTATAATACTGTGAATCTTCTGACTTACGTTGACCCCACTGTCCACTATTGGGATTCAGATAGTTAGGATAAAGGCCTTGTGGTTTTTCCAGTTTGTTCAGTACTGTTCGAATATTCATTACCTATAACAGAAAATAAAATGTTACTGTGAAAATCTAAAAAAAAATTCTCATACCATTCTTTTCTTTTTCTTGAATGTATTTTTCCATTTTAGAAAAAATAAATTGACTTAAATGATGCAGAATTAGAACAAAGATAATTGCTGTTAGCTTATTATTACAAACATAATGGCAGTAAGTGGATACAGTCACACTGATTGATTATCTACCATTAGCCAGATGCCATACTAGGAACAATGGCTATACCAGTGGATAAACAAAGTCACCACACTCTTGGAATTGTGCATCCTAGTAGGATGGGACAGACGATAAGTAAGTAAATAAATAAACACATTAGTCATGTGTCACTGAGTAACAGGGATATGTTCTGTGAAATGCAGTTAGGCAATTCCATTGTCGTACGAACATCATAAGGTACACTGTCACAAATGTAGATGGTACAGCTTACCACACACCTAGGCTATAAGGCAGAGCCTACTGTTTATCAGCTACAAACCTGTGCAGTGCATGTTACAGTACTGAAGTATTTGTGTATCTAAACAGAAAAGTACACTATAAAAGATGAAAAATGGTACCTTTGTATAGGGCACTTAACATGAATGAAACCTACAGGACTAGAATTTGCTGTGGATGAGTTAGTGAGTGAGTAAGGAGTGAATGTGAAGGCCTGGAATGTTACTATAACTACTGTAAACTTCATAAACATGGTTCACTTAGCCTATATTAATAAATTTATAAAAGTATTTTTCTTTAATAATAAACCTTAGTTTACTGCAGTTTTACTTTATAAGCTTTTTAATTTTTTAAATTTTTGACTCTTGCAATAACCCTTAGCTTAAAACACAAACACTTTGCATAGCTGTACCAAAATATTTTCTTTCTTTATATTCTTATTTGTAAGCTTTTTTCTATTTAAAATTTCTTTTAAAAACTGTTTAACATTTTAAACTTTTTGTTAAAAACCAAGCCACAAATACACATTAGTTAGGCCTACACAGAGCAGGACCATCAATATTACTGTCTTCCACCTCTATATCTTATGCCACTGGAAAGTCTTTCAGGAGCAGTAGCATGCATGGAGCTGTCACCTCCTGTGATAACAATGCCTTCTTTTGGAATACTTCTTGAAGGACCTGGCTTTTACAGCGAACTTAAAAAAAAACTAGAATATTCTAAAATAACAATAAAAACTACAGTAATACATAAACCAGTAATGCAGTCAGTTACTTTAATCATCAAATATTATGTACTGTACATAATTGTATGTGCTGTACTTTTATATGACTGGCAGTGTAGTATGTTTATGCCATCAGCATGGCAAACATGTAAGTAATGCATTGCACTAGGACATTATGAGGGCTATGATATCACAAGGCAGTTGGAGTTTTTTCAACTCCATTATAAACTTACAGGACCACAGTCATACATGTGGTCGATTGTTGACTGAAACAGTGCTAAGCAACACTGAACTGTATAGCGTGTCAGGAGATGATGAATACTGTGGTAAAAAAATAAGAGGGTGCAATGAACTGAACTGCGTACCCCCAGATTCATATGCTGAATCCCTACTTCCCAATGTGATTGTATTAGGAGACGTATTTGGAGATGGTAATTAGGTTATGATGGTACAGCCTTTAAAATGGGATTAGTGCCCTTGTAAGAGACACAAAAACTCACTTTCTCTGTACGTGTCTCCCTCTATCCCTCAGAGCACAAAGAAGACATCATGTGAACACACAGTAGGACAGTACTTGCCTACAAGCCCAGGGAAGAGGCTCAGAATGAAACCTACCTCATTGGCAGTTTGATCTTGGATTTCCCAGCCTTTGGAACTATAAGAAATTTGTTGTTCCTGGTTGCATTTTTGTTATGGTAGCCTGAGCTGACTGAGAGTAATGGGGCAGGGTGATATGGAGACGCTATCCCATGTTAGTTAAGGTGGCCTGGCAAGGCGGGAGTGTTTGAGCAGAATATTAAAGAAGTGAGGGAGTAAGCCATGTGGAAATGTGGAGGAAGAGCACTCTGAACAGAGAGGAGAGCAAGTACAAAGACCCTGAGAAGACAGAAGGCTTGCAAGGCCACTCAGGCCAGAGGTGGGAGGCAAAGGGGAGGGAGAGCCAGGGCCCAGGTCACCCAGGCCTCACAGGTCACAATAAGGGCCTATTTTACTCTGAGTGTCATGGAAAGGCTGAGGGGAGAAAAAAAGGAAGTGATGGTCAGGTGGCTACTGTACAGTTCAGGTGACATGATGGACTACAGATCGGGACAGCATTAGAAGCAGCGAGACAGCCAAAGGATTTCTTAGTGGATTGGACCTGGGGTTTACCAAAAAGAAGAACCCTGAGGACCTCAAGATCTTTGAGCTGACCACTGGGTACAATGAGGTGCCATTTACCAAGACAGCAAAGACTAGAAGAGAAGCAGGTCTAGGCATTGAGTCAGGGGCATTTTAAGTGGGACTTGTCTATCGACCTCTTAGTGGAGATGTTCAATAAACAGATACAGAGTCTGGAGTTCAGCGGACATGTTGGGACCAAAATAATAAACTTGGAGTCTAGAGTACAGAGATGTATGCAAAGTCCAGAGACTGGATGTGACAATGTAGGGAATGAATATAAAAAAGAAGAAGCACAGGATTGAGTGCTAGGGCTGTCCAGTAATTAGAGGTTGGGGTGTTGAGGAGGGCATACAAAAAAAAGACAGAAGGAACATCCAGAAAAAAAAGGAGACAAACTGGGAGAGTATTACATGCCAAGTACAAAGTATATCTCAGGAACAAAGAACTGATGGAATTCTGTGTCAAATGCCAAGAGTGTAAGGAAGATGATGGAGGAGAATGGATAAGTGGCTTTAGCACTGTGGTGCTCACTGGTCACTGAGACAGGTGTGGCTGGGAGAAAGTCCTACTAGAGAAGGTTCAAGAGACTAGAAAATTAAACAACCAAGACGACTCTTTCAAGGAGTTTTACTGTAAAGGAAAGCCAAAAAGCAGGTTGAAAATAAAGGCAGAGTGATGGAGGGAACATGAACTTATCCAAATATTAATGTGTTTGCTTTCTAAAAATTGTTGAACCAATTCAGGTACAACATCACATTTGCATAAAACTTTGAGACTATCTTTCACATACTTGGCTCACATAGTGCATTTATTACTTTTTTTTTTTTTTTTTTTTTTAAAGACGGAGTCTCACTCTATCACCAGGCTGGAGTGCAGTAGTGTGTGCTAGGCTCACTGCAACCTCCGACTCCTTGGTTCAAGTGATTCTCCTGCCTCAGCCTCCAGAGTAGCTCGGATTACAGGCACACATCACCATGCCCAGCTAATTTTTGTATTTTCAGTAGAGATGGGGTTTCACCATGTTGGCCAGGATGGTCTCGATCTCCTGACCTCATGATCCACCCGTCTTGGCCTCCCAAAGTGCTGGGATTACAGGTGTGAGCCACTGAGCCTGGCCTAGTGCATTTATTACTAAATATTTTTAGAGAGGAAACAAACTTCATATGAGCGAAGTAACTAACTTAAGGTAGAGGGAACCAGATGTAGAAGCTGTGCCCTCACACCCTGAGCTAGAATGGTGCCCTGGAAAAGCTATAGGTTTACAGTTTGGTTAAATGAAATGCTGCATGTGGCAAAACTTCAGAAAGAGCTATAACAACTTTGCTTGTTATTTTCCAAATCAAAAATTCCTAAACCTTCTCAGAGAGGATATAGTTTCTTCTAAGTGTTGCCTTGCAGGCCAAGGTACATCAAAGAATCTCACCTTTTCAGCAAAGATGGGGTTTCCTGATAAGTGGCTCAAGTGCATAAACTCCAAATGCAGGGTTCCAAATTCTGCCAGAATACTGCTGCCTCCAGAAGCCCAGGGCCAGTTCCTTCCAATACCACTAAAGAAGAGATGACATTGAACAGTAATGGGTCAGATTAATTCCATTTTTCACTATCTAAATAGTAGACGTGAAAAAGACAGCTTTTAAAAAATGGCATCTTAGCTAATAGTCCACTCTAGATATTGTAAAACCAAGCATTGTTTTCTTTGGCTACCAGTTTTAGGGTTTGACTCCTACCTCCAAATTGAAAATTAATGTTGACTTAATTTAGAAAAAAGCTGCTGAGTACTTGCTGTTGATGAACAGGCAAATCTTTTGGAAAGTTCAGGTGCTATATAGATATATAACCTTTCCACATAGAATGTGAAACAAAATCTGACCAAAACACTCCCATCATGCCCAAATGCCACATAAAGCTCTTCAACATTTTAATTAATTTCAGCCTGAGAGTCCAAGAAATTTTAGGTATTCACATTATATACAAAATTTTACTTGGATAGAAGATAAATGTCAAAGATTCATTAATTATATAACCACTGCATCCCTCTCCAAATCTTCCCTGCATTTAGCAGACTTTCTTTCTTATGTGTATCTTCACACTACTTGATCTTTTTCTATGCATATTACCTAAGGTGCTAACTCATTCCCTACTCTACATAACCTGTGATCAAGAATCTTAACAAAATTACATCATAAACATATGAAAGGGCCAAAAGCATGAGCTTCAGAAATTACTGCTTCATGGCATTTCTTGGAGAAATGCTTTTTAAAAAGACTAGGCCTTTTAAAAAGAGTTATAAACATACATACACACAAATACACATGAAGTGACTCCTACAGACATGGCAGTCCTCTAGGGTACAGTTTATTTCTGGAGAGCCACTTAACACCTCAAGAAAGATGTGGTAATTCAAAATAATAAAGTCTGTTATTCTCCTAATAAATTTCCTTTTTGATACCTAAAATCTCACACTTTAGTTTTACTTTAGATGCACATTTAGTGCATGCCTACTATTTGGCAGGCCTATACATGGCATTGGATTACAAGCATGGTTATGATAATCAATCACTTTTTTCTCAAAGACCTAATAGTGTAATGAGAGAAAAAGAACTAAGCATTAACAGTTCCAATGACATACGATAAATGCTGAGGTAAATGTGTGAAGTGTTCTCTGATCATCTAAAGCTGGGACACACAATCCAGCATGGTGGGGATGGATCACAGAAGGCTTCTTCAAGGAAGAGACTACTGAGTTGATTCTTGAAGGGTAAGTAAAGAGTTGGTGAGGAAAGAGTGATGAGAATCTCAGCAAGGAGAGAACACAGGAGCAGGACTGGCCAGGAACCAGAGGCAGCTCCTAGACTGCAGAACGAAGGGAAGGAAGGGTGTGGGAGAGAAGGCTAGAAGGATAGGTTGAGGCCAGGTCTTTATGGCTTGTGGAATTCTCGCTTTCCTCTCTTTCTAAGGTAGACCCCATTAAAATGCTGCTCTTGGTGTCCACCCCCTCTTTGTTTTTTGCCATACATCTGTCACAATTCTGGGTAAACCCTTTCAGTCCTGTCCTGGCTTCTGCTGCCAGGCTGCTGAGGAATGCTGAGGAGGAGAACAACCATGAGGATGACCAGCATGTGCAGTTCTGGGCTTGCTTCACTCTCATTCCCTGCTCCTTTTTATAGCAAAACCTAGATTTTCCCCCAAACACAGATATACAGTGCATCCAATAGAAAGTAGAGAGAAATAAGACACACTGATCTGAAAATGACATGTTCATGTATTTAACAAAATGCCCTAAATGTATTAGGCTCTGGGAATGTGAGTCCATTTTTATTTTCATAGCTGGCTTATAAAAAAGAATTTCCAGTCATCCAAATAGGATGAACAGCTACTTTCAAAGTTACTAACGTAAGGCAAACACACATGGTAATTGCTAATTAACTACTTGTCATGACATATCTATGTTTTATTCCAATCATTCCATCACTGACCAAAGTCAACAAGCCTATTAAGCAAAACTACAAATTTCTGTGGTCTGGAGAAATATTAAAAACAAAGTGCAACATAAGGCAATGTCAGGGTAAGAGGAGATCATGACTAACAGGTGCTAAGGAAGCCCAGCCCACCTTCCAGATCTTTAGGGACTAGTTAAGTTCGGGGATTAGAGCATGTAGTATCTCACTCAGATGAGAAAGTTAAGCAATATATATGTACTAAGCTAAACCTCAAATTACTTTGTATCATGTATTTGTTCTCTGCTATTAATGTGAATCAAGAGAAAACCAGCAATACACTAGAAAAACATTCAATATGTTTAGAAACTTTGCTTAACATTTAATTTAAAAAGAGTTTAATTTATCCTTCCTCATTCTTTGTACACATTCATATCAGAAGGAAGATGGTATTCTTTTCTGTCACCACCCCACCTCGCCCCTGACCATGGAAGCAAAAACGTTAAAAGCACTAGCAGAGGAAATGTTATGCTAATAGAAAGAAAACTGGATTTAGAACATAAAGTATGTTCATTTGAAAGGACAGCTTTGGTTACCATTCATTCAGTCCACAGAATTAATGTATTTCAGTAAGATTACTTATAAGATGAATGGTTGTACTGGCTCTTAAATATAAGTCAGGGAAGGGGTTCAAGGTATTAGAGATGGCACCACTATATCTAGACATTATATAAGAGCACTTGCCTTTTCTTAGGCAAAGCTGCAAAGATCTGTGGATGGACCTGGGTGAGGACATGGGGCACATGTCGCCCTACCACGGGCTGCCACAGCTGAAATGTGTGTGTGTCCCAGAGAAACAGCTGCCTCCTGTATTGCATAGCAAGCATGCAAGCTTTGGTCATGCACAGATTGAGGGAGATGAACTGAATGATTCCTAAAGTCATTTTTGTCTTTAAATTATATATATCTACTAAGGAGTCTATGTATTTATAAGGCTTTAATCTTTAAAATGATGCATGGACAGTGAGCATTTGACACTAAAATGGGGGGCTGGTGATAAAGCAGAGAGAGTTCAGCTCCCTTGATCTGGGGAGTGGGGTCACAGTGTCTTGGGCATCCCTGGTTACTAAAGGTGAGGCATTCTAGACTGCTAGGCCAAAACAAATTTTATCTATGGCAGTGGTGAATTTAAAATGTCTCTAACTTCAGTTTCATTATGACAGTATTTTAAAGACAGCTGTGGTGTTCTTTATCTGGCCTATTTTATAAACACTAATAAAATTTAGAAAAATATATCAAAGATAAAATAATAGTTTGTGTTCAGAAACCATTAGTTCCATAAGACAGGAATGAAAGGAAAGAATATTTAAATATTACCAATCTTGTTACAATGACTACGTTTTAAGCCAAGATGATGAGTCGGCCAGTGGAAATGTGTACACAAAAATGCAATTTACATGGTCTGGGGAGCTGCCAAGTGCTTGATTCAAAGAATTCTGGAGTCGAACTTCCAACTTCTACATCACTCTATTTATTTCTGTTTCTTCCAATTCCTACATCTTCCATTTTAAATTGGAGTATTACTTAATATATGCTTCCATTTTTAATTTAAATTTTCAGTATTCTATAAAGGTAATAAATATTTAAAAAGGAAACATCACAACAAAAATAATTGATTTTGGCAACTACAATTATAAACATCTCTTCAAAGGAATTGAGTCTCTACAAGCTTTTGAAAGTGTGGAATGCTTTTGTTGCTTTGGAGACTATAATTTGAAAGTAGTTTATTAACTGTGGTAATACACTTTATCCTACTTTACTCAAAAATAAGAAGGCATAATTATTTACAGACCTGAGAGCTCTGATAGCAATGGGTTTTATGTGCTTTTCCTCCTGTCTCCTGGGAATGGTTAATAAAGGCTGGGGGAAGGAAACACAGTGCTAATGGTGCTACTCTATTCATGTCTGAATCCCATGGGAGAGATGCTAACTTTTTTTCTAGAGCCTGTAATGATTCAACTAGTTGGAGGATTGCTCTAGACTGATGGTGTATTCTTTCAAAATAATCTTAAATTAAGGTAACTAAAGGTACAGGTTGCTGTATGTGGTGCATCATTCCGGTAATTCCAGCACTTTGGGAAGCTGAGGCAGCCAGACCAGTTGGGTCAAGGAGTTTGAGACCAGCCTGGGCAACATGGTGAGACCCTGTCTTTACAAAAAACACAAAAATCAGCTGGATGTGGTGGCATGCACCTGTAGTTCCAGCTACTTGGGAAGCAGAGGCGGGAGGATCATTTGAGTCTGGGAGGTGGAGGTTGCAGTGAGCTGTGATTGCCACTGCACTCCAGCCAGGGTGACAGTGAGACCCTGTCTCAAAAAGAAAAAAAAAGGTATAGGTTACAGTGACTGTCCGATACAATTTGGATCAATAACACATACATTTGGCTACTTATAATCAGATGTACCAGATAATTTATGGAATTGAAATTCTAAAAATTGTCAGATGAATATATAAACAAAGTATTAGTTATAAAGTCCTGATTAGCTATGACTTTCAATTTATTCTTCCTTGCTGCTTGCTATTTTACGCAAAATGGGAAATAAACCAAAATTATTTTTCTTGAGAATTCTGGCCAATAATTTCTGAGCAGTAAACAAACTGTTCAAGTTCATAGTCTAGAATATAGTTGACTCCCTGGGGTTACAGAGTTACCAATTTTTGGAAGAAAAAGACTACCTCACAGCCCATACAATTATTGTAAAGCCTTAGTCATGTATGCAAACAGAATGGCACACAGAGGGATATTTAATTCAAAAGAGCAGATAATCTGACATTATTTCTTTTGGATTTTGGCACAGATTAGGAAAGAATAATCAGAAATGTCATGAATGATTGTTTCATTTAGCTGTATTTCCAAAGTGAATTGATTTTTAGATAAAGCAATTTCAGCTTCACTTACAAATGCTTCCTTCCTGAAAAGGTTTGCACAGTGCTGATCTTTCAAGTTTACACTCTTAAGAGCTGGAATAACAATTCCAGGGAACTGGCATTCTAAGACTAGCCAAGATTTTATTGCAGCTTGCAGAAACTCTGACTGCAGAGGACTGCTTACCAATGACTATCCCTCTGAGGAAAGGTAGCTAATAGAGGGCAGCTACTTATTGAATTGATCCATAAACCCCAGCTTCCTGTTTCCAAACAGCAGCAGGGTAAATCTCCACACAACTTTTTAACCAAGGGCCAAAATAATGTTTAAAATTAGTCGTATCTTGCTTCATCTTATCATGGGTAGTTGTTTCACATAGAGCTGAAATTGAAGACGTGACATTTTAGTTTATCCTGACTCTCAGTACTGCTGTTCTTACATCTGACTATCTTGGGCTGTGCGAAGCTGGGGGTTATGAAGACAAAGATGGTGACAGGTGCTCTGTGATTCCACAAATAACCTGCTCCTGAGATTCAAAGATGCCAGAATTCTTTCCCATCTATCTTTTGGGTAAGATCTCCTTGCTAACTTACATCAACAAATTGCAGATAAGCTGGGTGCAGTTTCTGTTCAGTTATTGGGAAAGTTGGGATAGTCTATCATTAGGTTCAGAGATCACCACCAAAAAGGTGAGCAGAACTGATGAAAAAGCAATTTGGTATATAGATGTGCATGTATATACACCACGTAAAAAAAAAGGATCAGTTCTACATGTTCCTTTAAATATACACAGCATTTTTCAAACATTTTTTATGCCAATCAATGTACATCATTATTGTTGTTGAGTGTATACTATCTGACTAAATGGATATATTAGTTAAATTTTTTTCCAAAGGATGTATTCTGATTTATTTAAACACATTGCAGCACTGGACGCTAAAGCTAATTTATTTTTATCTTTTTGCCACTATAAACAATTCAGTGGTGTGTTGAGCTTCTTTTTTTTTTCCATTCCTGTTATGTTTATGGATAGTTTATTTTTAAAGCTAACTTATTTTCAGACAAAAGTGTCTACAAAGATTCCAGCTGGAAGATGTTAGTTTAATTATCTAAACTGATAATAATGAAGGACTTGAGAACGTGTATTAGAGACATAAATGTCCACTACTTATAGAGCCATTTCTCTTTACAGTGTGGGCCAATGATATTCCACCTCATTTGGTACTCTCTGTAACTCTTGGGATATTGCACATCCACCTGTTGTAAATCATCATATAGAACCTGGGAAGGTTTTAAACCTGGGAAGGGGGAAGCTACCCACCATCATTTATATCAAGATATTTTTCTAATAAACTTCAAGATGGAATAGAAGCATAGTACATTCCATCTTCAGAAATAATAACATATGAAATTAGTTTGCCAAACATCTCTTAAAATTTTCCCTTACTTTGATTTTAGATACAACTGTTCCATCATTATAAGAGTTCAACACGTATCTTCATTTCAAGACAGTACTTAAGATACTAACACTAAAGTGAAATTTGGCTCTGTTTGTCCATCTCTGTCTTTCATTCTATGGGTCTGTGGATCATCTAGGGCTCAAGCCATATGAAATCAGTGCAGACTCCAAGCTTTTAGTAACTCTCCAAATTCTGTCCTATGGTCTCTTACTGCAGCCAGTGTGGCTAGTATTACTTGCTTCTCCTAGATTCTAAGATCATCAGCAAAAGAGACCCCTGCATTATGCACATGTGTTATCCCAAGGTCTACAGCAGTGGCAAGAAACAAAAGTGCTCAATAAAACCAAAAAGCAAAAACAAAGAGCTTGTGTCACTGGCTCCCACCCCAAACTTACATCTAAGTAATCTAATCCCATATTTAGTGTCAACACTTATATGCCTTCTGATAGCCAATTTAAGAAAAACATCCTCTTCCTGGCTGATCCCATGATTTACTATCACAAACTTGCAGTGGTCTGAAGTGACTTCTAAGGGTCAAGAAAAGGTGAAATGAGGAAAATAGAACAGGGTGGTAACTTCTTATGAAGGATTAAATTTTATTCAATTTAAATGATTGTCTTTTTTTCCTGAATCTCTGTCCTTCCTATTTTTGTGATGTTAAGCTTATCTTTTTTTTTTTAAAATGAAATAATAGTAGGGTTTTTTTGGGGGGTATACTTTTTCAATGAAATAAAAACATTGATAACATAAGGCCAGTATCTCAACAATTAGGAAAATTTTACCTGGCCCATGAAAACTACAAGCCTGGCACCATTGGTCTCAGGACCCAGCTGAAGCACCAGCACAACTACTATTGGAAAGAACAGTTCACTACCAATTATGCCAAAAGTAATGTTAGTTTTTGGCAGAAATTCTGACATAATGGACAATATTGAGTCTGTTCAACAGGCTAAAAAGTAAGCACTTCAGGGATGCAACTTGCCAAACTCAGCAAATAAGACTGTGCCAGTTGGTCAAGCACAATTTACTGAGTGCTTACTCCATGGCTGTTACCGTGCCATCCAAATACCAAACACCTCAGGAAATATGCTCAGGTTATTTTTGATGATTAAGATGGCCTACCTTGAAATGCTGGAAGATTGGGGTCTCAAATACAACGGAAGTAAATTTTGTTCTAACAGTTGAGTAGAGGAAAAACTGTTTTTGGAAAATGCTTTCTGTTCTTCCTCTGGGCATTCCTTAGCCAAGATCAGGAGGGTCTTATTAAACTTCTATAAAATAAATTGAACTTCATCTGACTGATATATAAAGCACACTGATATCTTATTACCCAGTTCAGCAGATCCTTACTGCAGGACTTTTCCAGATATTAAACTACTTAGGATTAAGTGGAAAGGATTCATTCCTTGATGCCTAATACATTCATTAGCACTACACTTCAGAGTGAGTAATAAACTGTTTTAAGGCAGGATCAGTAAAGTGGATGCTATTAAGGAACTCATTGGGAGAAAATGTAGTGCTACAAATGGTATTCAAATCCCCAAATGATGAATTAATATGAAGAGAGATTAGGAAAACATGATGTCTAGGTAATGAGGATCAATAATGAAGGTGTAATTTTTTAAGCTACATGAGGTAAGTTTAGAGATTTCTCTTCCAATTGAATGAATCTACCAATCAAAAGAAACTAGACAGTTAATTAAACCATCTTATAATTTAAAATGGTAGCTCTTCTTACTTTTGGATTTTTTATGAAAGAAGTAATGCACAAATAAAAATGTACACATAGCTTGTGATAAAAACAAACAGATTCAGAGACTGGTCTCGAACAGATGCTGAAGAATAAAGCTACCAGGCTCCTTCATTCTCATTTTCCTGCCTTCTGCCTACAACTTATGGTTTGGAGGCTGTTGGATGCTGTGTTATGAAACACTTTGGCAACTAAAATTTTAAAAACATAAAGATTAAAGAAAAAGATAAAAGAATAAAAAGGATAATAAAGAATAAAGAAAAATTAGAAAAATTCAGTGATAAAGATAGATAATCTTTTCAACAGAACATAAACTACTACAATGAAATCAGTGTGTGCCCTGTTTTGGTCCTTAGAAACATCTTTATATAAAATATACTCAGTGTTAAAGGACAGTCTGTGTATAATCAGCTCTATGCTGCCTTAAGACATCTTCTGTGCTTAACTTCTCATGCTTAGCTTATCTCCCTAACTGGAGAATAAGATCTAAAGGCAGAAGAACAATTCTGTTTCTTTTACTACCGTCACTGCTCCCTCAAGTAGACAGTTACATAATAGATGCCATGATTCTGTAATTGCTGCATTTATAATAAGGCAGCAACAAATCCATTTCTAACATGTTACAGTAATCCATATTTTCTATGAAATAGAAAACAGGTTTATCACTCATGGTTAAAATATTTTCATGTGTTGATACAATTTATGTTTACCTTTATTTACATGTTTATACATTTTCAGTGATTAAGATATTATTGGAAAAATATATTGAAAATGTAATGAAATGCCTAAAAACTTTTATAAAATAAGAATAATCAGAATGGGACTAATTTTTATGCTCTAAACTTCTGGTAGCCTCTTAATAATAATATTAACATTAAAAAGTTTCAAAGAACAAAATAACTGGCTGATAGTAAAACTATATATTTTCTAGAAGAAATAATCAAAATACATAAGTGTTGACAGAAATAATTGCAGTTTATAAAAAAAGGTTTTTATTGTTTGTAAAATGCAAAAAGTGAAAACATCAATATAGTATTTTATATTTTTGTTTTGTTTTTTTGAGACAGGGTCTCACTCTGTCACCCAAGTTGGAGAGCAGTGGCATGATCACAGCTGAGTGCAGCCTCAGCTTCCTGGGCTCAAGCACTCTTCCCACCTTAGCCTCCTGAGTAGCTGGGACCACAGCTGCACACCACCACGGCCGGCTAATTTTTTGTATTTTTGGTATAGACAGGTTTCACCATGTTCGCCATGTTATTCAGGCTGGTCTCGAAATTGTGAGGTCAAGTGATCTGCCTATTTTGGCCTCCCAAAGGTCTGAGATTACAGGCATGAGCCACCACACTTGGCCCACTGTAGTATTTTGAAATAAATTACCGTCTTTATTTTACCTTTAAGGAAATACTCAGATAAATGAATGCTGACAAAAGAAAACTAACTTTTGGAAATTGCCTTTTTCAGAAAGCATTATCAAATGCTAAAATAAAAATCTCAGAATAGCATTTTGAAATTAGCAATACTAATCATTCTCATTTTATCTTTAAGGAAAAGGAAGAAAGAAAAGAAAAACTTATGTTCTGCTAATGGAATCTGAGCTTTACATGGCATTAGGCATATAGTATAAGGTACATGGCAAAGGATACAGAAAAGTTTATGTAATAATTAGGCCCAAAACTCTCACTTCTAAGGAATCATTAGGGGTGGAGACTGGTAATGTGATAAGAAGAGTCCCTAGGAGACAGATGAATCTGAAACAGCAGGAGAGAGGCTGAACTTCAGACTACTTATACTAGACTAATACTAGACTTTTTCAGATAGATCTGGTGCAAAATGAACTGTTGAGAAATAAAGCAATGAGCCAGTGGGAAGATTCCACGATTTATGGATTGTGTCTACTCTTGTCACAAAATATATCTTATGGTTGGGATGAGTTCCTTCTTTTTCCCTGCATGTCAATTTAAGGATAACAACAATATTTATGGGCTATTTTTCTCTTTACTCAAAATGAAAATGTTTTCTTGGATCCCAAGGGGGAAAACAGATATTCTTAGAACTTAAGATTATGTATTTTAGTTAACAGTAGAATGCCAATGTGAAAAATGGCACAACTGTCTTGATATATGAAGTGCCAAACAGAAAATAAAACAGGTTGATGTGGTGGAATCTGATGAGGAGCTGCTTCTGTTTTTTTTAGATGGGGTCTTGCTGTGTCGCCCATGCTGGAGTGCAGTGGCTCAATATCAGCTCACTGCAACCTCTGCCTCCTGGGTTCAAGTGATTCTTCTGCATCAGCCTTCTGAGTAGCTGGGACTACAGGCACGCCCCACCACACCTGGCTAACTTTTGTATTTTTAGCAGAGACGGGGTTTCACCATATTGACCGGGCTGGTCTCGAACTCCTGACCTGTGATCTGCCTGCCTCAGCTTCCCAAAGCACTGGGATTACAGGAGAGGAGCTTCTTTAGCTTGACTTGTTGGGAAGAACATGTAGAAGGGGAGATGTTCAAGCTGAGACCAGAAATGATCAAATGAATCTGCCAGTGAAGACCTGGGAGTAGCTCTTGAAAGTGTCCTAAGTTAGGCATGACTCTGCAAAGTGGCAAAACAGAAGGCTGGCTAGTGTAGCTGAAACACAGTCAGTGAGGGGACTCCAGTGCCAGGACCTCTGGAGAGCTGATAAATGGGCAGATTACACAGGGTGATGAGGCCAGATCAAGCATTTCCATTTATTCTGAGTGCAGTGGGAAATCACTTCAGGCTTTTAAATAGGCAGGTGATAAAGTCTGATTCACATTTCTAAAGTTCACTCTGGAATAATAGGTTATATAAAAGCAAGACTGGAGGCAAGCAAGAAAATGATTGTATAGGCAAGAGACAGATGACTGGTGGCCTGGTCTGGGTGCTGATAGTACAGATGGACTGACATGGAGGAACTAGGGCAATGTTTTGGAGGTAAGAGTTGTCAGGAAGAATTGGATTTGGGGATGAGAAAAGACAGGAATCAAGGATGACTTCTAGTTTGTTGGCTCTAGCAGCTGGGTGAGTAGTGACGCCATTTAAGATGGGAAAGAGTGAAGCAGAAGCAGGTGTGATAAAGATAAGCATGCGTTCTGTTTTTCAGAGTTTGCTATAATAACTATCATCCATAATAACAAGGAGAAAGCCAAACTCAAGCCATTTTAATTTTCCTTTTTTAGTTATTTATAAAAATCAACTTATTCAATTTGAGGAACTTTTTTTCCTGCAATATCTTTTCTGAAATTATTAAAAAATTATAAAAATAACACATATATGGCAAAAAACTGAAAAGAAACAAAAGATGATGTTATAGAAATGAATCTGCCACATACTACAGATCCCACTGTCATTTCTCAGAGTAAACAATATCAACAATTTAATGAAATCTCTTCCAAAACTTCCAAGTGCACAGTCATGTAATGAAGAGGCAAAATTAAATGAAAACAACAACAACAAATAAAACACAAATGGAAGTATACTATACACACTGTATACTGTGTTTCTTGAAAATGTGAAGTATCTTTCTGCTCTACCTCAGTATAGCTGCACAGTATTCTGTGGATGTACAGTAGTTATTTTTTCAACATTTTTCTTTTGCTTCAAGTGTTGCTATGATAAACGATGTTGCACATGCATGGATAGGTCTCCAGGATAAAATCCTACAAGTCTAATTCCAAGTCCTAAAGTGTGTATTTAAAATTTAATAAACATTTCCCAATTGCCTTCCAAAGAGTATGTCCCAATACACATTCCCTCTTAAAGGGCATGAGAGTGGTCTAGCTGCTCACTAGCTGCGCATTTATCAAACTTTTAAAACTTGGTCAATCTTTTAGGTTAAAAATAACATCTTAATGCTGCTTTAACTTGCATTTCTTTAATGATAAGCATCCAGTGTTGAATGGCAAATGGAATTCCTTTTCTGAGAAGTACACCTGTTTAAGAATGTCTCATTTACATATGAGTGCCACTCCCTCTTTCACAACTTATATTAAAGTATTCTTTATAATTAAAAAAAATTACACAAGTAATGCATACTCATCGTAATGAGTGAAACAATGTTAAGATGATCGAGAAAAAGTGAACACTGTATCCTTATCCCACTGCAATTCCTCCTGCACCTCCAACATGCCAATCCTGGTTCACCAATGTTATCCATACACATGCACACATATATATATGGATACACAGAAAGAGAATTTGTTGTTTTTAATAAATGAGATTACATTATATACATTACTTACCAACATGCCTGTTTCAATTAGTAGCTCATCATAGACACTTTTCTAGGATAACTTTTAACAGCTTCACAGTAACATTCCATAAGTAGATAATCACATTTCATTAAACCAATCCACTATTGACAAACAGGTAGACATCTTCCAATTTTTAAAAATTCTACAATCGATGCCACATTAGCCACCAGTAGTCATCCTAACGGTTTTAGAAAGACCTTCTTATACATTAAGAAACTTGCGTTTTATCCATCCTATGTTTTGCAATTATTTTTCTTGATTTTGTTGTCTTTTGATTTCAGTCATGTTTTGGGTTATATTATTTTTTATTTGATAAAAATTTTCAATTTTTCCCCATATGTGTTCTGGGTTCTGTATCCTATTTAGAAAGCCTTCTCCTCTCACCTAAGATTATAAAAGAACTGGAAAATCTGTACAATAACTTATTTCTTCCTAATTAGGTTCAGCAGAGAAAGTTATAGTAGTATATAGTATGTAAAATTTACTGTTTTAAACTATAAATATTTTTGTTTTTCACATCAGATAAAACATTGTATAAGGCTCACCTGTTCAATATCTAAGCTAATTATCACTACTGAATATTAAACCACAGAAGATCCTCAAATAACGTCTTTTCATTCAATAACCTTTCCTTATAATATTGATAAGAAAAAAAAATACTTAATTCCCAGCTGTGGTCACTGTCTGTATGGAGATAGCATGTTGTCCCATGTCTGCATGGGTTTTGAGTACTCCATCCCCCGCTCCCTCACATCTCAAAGCTGTGCATGTTACCTGAACTGGCACGTCAACATGATCCTAGTCTGAATGAATAAATACATATGTGTGAATGCACCCTGTGCTGGGGTGGCATCCTGGCCAGGTCTGGTTCACACCTGGCACCCTGAGCTGCCAAGGTGGGCTCTGATGACCAGTGATCCTCAACTGGAATAACTGGGTAAATAATTATTTTTTAATTAATCTTTCTTAAATGTAAGTATAGCTCACATTTACTTCAATGTTTAATATTAGAAGTGCTTTGATCTTTATTTAGAAGTTTGGTGATATTTTTGTGACCATGAATGTGCCGTAGAAACTTAACTCTTGCTTACGACAATTAGCCAAGGGTAAAACTGGTTTGGTTATATGTCGTTTTGCTTAAAGCAGCAGTTTCAAAGAACCTACTGAGGACATTAAGTGAAGACTTACTGTATTCTGAAGTTCATTTCACTTTAGCATTTCTTTCTCTTTTCAATCTTACTGCAAAATTTCACTGATTTATTTTTTCTTTATAGAGATTTAGTAGTTTCATCAATATTTCTCCATAAAGAGAAGGAAAAATAGTTGTACTTAAACAATAGAGAACATTTTATCCAGTTGAGTTTTGACAATAGAGAGACTAAAAGTAAATTAGGGACAATAGGTCAAATAATTGTTAAAGCAGCATTTATGCACTTACAGAATTTTCAGGTGTTATCTTGGGCATGTTCCCTTCAACTTTTTGGCAGCAATTTCCTGATCTATAAAACAAAGTAACACTTGCCTACCACATCTTAGAGAGTTTTAGTGGGATCAAATGGTAATACACATGAAAATGCTTTGAAACTACAGGGATTAGTCCAGCAAAACATTTTTATCTTTTTGGATTAAGCAACTGACATTTAGCTAACCAAAATAAATCTGTTTTTGTTTTTTTTGTTTTTCTTCCATTTTAAACATTCTACTCAATAAAAATAAACTCGTCAAATGTTTACTTGGAAGATAGTATTATAACACAAGTAGTAATGAAACAATGTAAGGTATTCCCAAGATTTAAAAGTGTAACAAATTGCTACTGTTAACAGCCAACTTTCTTAAAGCAATTTAAGTGCTACACAACTACCAAATATGTAGCATTTAAAGAAAGTTTTCACAGGTCATAAGTCTTCAAGAAAAAGGTAATAAAAATATTTTTCTAATAATAAGAGATAGCCACAGACATCAATGACACATTATAAAACTTAGTAAGAAAAGCTAGAAAAATCTTGTCTAGTGATTTTTTTTCCCCAAAGGTAAAATATCTTAATCTGTTTGGGACAGGTACAGTATAACCTCGCTTCTGCAAAATGGATAAGAAATCAACTATTAGTTCTTATAGAATCATCATTTTAAAAATCCATACTCTTTTGAATATTCACTTGCAAAAGAAATTAGTAAAAATTATTCTCTTTATCCCATCAGAAGACTTTTACCACAATATTCATTTTAGAATGATTTTCAAAAGACTACCATAGAAATCTTTCATATGCCAAAACTTGTTCATTATGACAACTACTTTACTATGGACAATATATAAGGTTTGTAAAGGACATCATGACATTTAGAGCTGCTGATCCAAACGCCAGTGAACCCACTGGTTAAATGCAATGGAAAGTTTAAAGCTTAACTGCAAAAGGTAAAAATTTGACAACAGAAGAATTTACTTGGTGAGTTTAAAGAGACATTGATTAAATTTTCATTTAATTAAAAATTACTTTCATGTAGTATCCTATTTGTACATAAAATGGTTTAAGTTTCCTTCTCTTTAGAATTACTTGTAAACAAATAAAGCAATGCATATAACCAATGTTAAAGTTCTAGCCCTTCAGACTTATTGGTAATCCATATTTCAAAAATAAACTGGTGTCTTCTTTAAATGAGGAAACTACAAGTAAGAGCTGTTTATGTAATTGAATTAATCACCACAATAACCATATAGGTGGTAGGATATTACTGTTTAGCAAAGGAAACTAGGACTCTACAAGGTTAAGTGACTTGCTTCAGTTATTAAGTGGCAGGGATGGGTGGGTTTCTATACCAGGTCTAACTAGTTCCACAATGTGTGCTCTACTTTGTTCAGATACTACAGGATGTCATTTTTCTTATTAATACTTCTATACAAGTTAGCAGTTAAATTAGCCAATTTCCTGGGTCTAGGAGAGCCAAAGGAAACTTATTAGCACTGACAATGGAGATATCACCAATCTATATTTATTTGAAACAACATGGCATTAAAAAAACCAATATGTACAAAACTGACTCATAATATACT
Source organism: Cheracebus regulus (assembly GCA_963574635.1). Classification (NCBI taxonomy): domain Eukaryota; kingdom Metazoa; phylum Chordata; class Mammalia; order Primates; family Pitheciidae; genus Cheracebus; species Cheracebus regulus. The sequence continues at coordinate 24,548 of CAUYQU010075231.1, forward strand.
TTTTCCTTTAAAAGTCTCCAGTGAAAACATATCATAAAAAGACAATAAAAGAGAAAAAATGCTGACATGTTGTAACAAAGAAAAAGAAGTCCAATTTTTTAATACCCCCAAAGCAAATTCTAAATGTATTATCAGCAGGTCAACAACAGTTACAAGCCCAATGCTTTAGCATTATCTGAAAACATTTTTGAGGATAAAATAAATTTTTCTGTTTTTTAGGCTCCAATTTTTAATGACCATATTCTCTTTCTCTTTCAATATATAATTTTTATTAATGTTTCAAAATATTAAAAAGCATAAAAAAGTGAAAATAAGTTTTACTTCCAATTCCTGACACGACCACACTTTTCCTATTCCCTCTCCACAGATAACCATTGTTATTTGTTTCTTCAATCTCATTTTAAAGATAATTTGTACATATACTGACAAATATGAATAGACATCCTCCTCATGTTACTTAATACTAGCAGACTAAACATATTCTTGTTTTGTGTCTAGAATATTCAGAGACCCTTTTTCTTCCCTTCCCTCCCTCCCTCCTCTCCCTTCCCTTCCCCTCCCTGCCTCCCTGCCTTCCTTCCTCCCTCCCTCCCTCCCTTCCTTCCTTTTTTTGGGACAGAGTCTCACTTCTGTCACTCTGGCTGGACTGCAGTGGCACAATCTTGGCTCACTGAAACCTCTGCCTCCTGGGTTCAAGTGATTCTCATGCCTCAGCCTCCCGAACACCTGGGATTACAGGTGTGCACCACCCCACCCAGCTAATTTTTGTATTTTTAGTAGAGACAGGGTTTCACCATGTTGGCCAGGCTGGTCTCAAACTCCTGACCTCAAGTGATTAATTCACCTTGGTCTCCCAAAGTGCTGGGATTATAGGTGTGAGCCACTGTGTATGGCCTCAGATACCCATTTTCCAAAACTTTATTTTTAATAAAAAATGTCAAATACATAAAAAAGTAACAGTGAGAGTGAAATAAACACTTAAATTTACTCATATACCCACCACTTAGTTTTAACAAATATTAATAATTATTTTGTTGTAGTGGCTTCACCTGTCTATATATAAGCATAATACTGTTTTTCCATATTAATATTCTTTTGGAAAATTATTTTGAAGAAGTTACAGATATCAATTCACTAAATATTTTAGTATGTATCTCCAAAAAGTAGGGAAATTCTCCTTTATGATCACGATATCATATGGCAACAAAGAATAGTAACAATAATTTCCTCAAATGACCTAGTGCCTTGTCCATATTCAAATTTCCCCAACTGACTTCAAAATGTGAAGAACCATATTTTTCAGAGTTCATTTTTGTTACAGTACTGTTAGCATAAGATAAATATACTTTTGGCTAATATAAATAATATTATAGATAATAATATACTTTAGCTAATAAATAAACACCCTGAAGTGTTTATTTTTTTATTTTGGCTGTTATTATTTTATTGTTGGTAGTAGCTTTCATCTTTTTTTTTTTAGGATTTTTTTTTTTTTTTTTTGAGAGAGGATCTTGTTCTGTGTGTGGTCATGGCTCACTGCAGCCTTGACCTCTTGGGCTCAAGCAATCCTCCCACCTCAGTTTTCCAAGTAGCTGGGACTGCAGGCATATGACACCATGCCTGGCTAATTTTTCAAATTTTAGTAGAGACATGGTCTTGCTATGTTGCCCAGGCTGGTCTCAAACACCTGAGCTCAAGAGATCCTCCCCTCAAAGCTTCCCAAGAATAAATACTTATATTCCCAAGTATAAATACATGGCTTCTATATTATAGTACTACTTACATTATTATAAAACTGAAAAGAGTTTGAATATCTAAAAACAGGGGAGAGGTTAAACATTATGGCCTATTTAGGAGATCTAACATTATGCAGCTACTAAAGGTCATTCTTTATGACATTTAAAAAATGGAGAGACTTCTGGCTTCTAGTAATGGTGAAGAAATTTGGTTAGCAAGTATTCCAGCAATAGCAATTATAAAATCTGGCTATTATATATATATATATATATATATATATATATATATACACACACACACACACACACACACATTATATATATATATATATATATAATATATAATAGGTATATAAATGTAGTATGTATTATTTTATATGTAATATATTATTTGTTATATATATTATATTACATTATATATGATATATCTATATCTATAATAAACACAACTATTTAAAGGCATTAGAAAGTGATCAAAAGCAGGCACGAACTTATACAGCATTACAGCATTAACCACTGGAAGACAGCAACAGCAATGAGTAAGAATTTGAGTTAAAGGCTTTAAAAAACATCTGATCTCAAAAAACTGTAGTTGTATTTTAAGATGGCACAGGAAAGAGTTAAAGGCTGGCAGGGTAGCTGAAAGTTTAGGGTGGGAATCCTGGAAACAAGTCAGTCACAGAAGAGGTGGGAAAAAAACTCTGGGTATAATCTCTGCTGAAATCCCTGGAAGACCACTAAATAAGACATGCTATAAAGGGAGACACGGAACGGCAAGAAAATAGCTGAGAGAAACCAGAGGGACAGCTACTTTTGAAAGACAGACTGCACTAGATGAGATTTCATGTTTGCTACTTTTATAGACTGTGAGTACTCCTGAACCCATGACTTACTCAGGATGCAGGAGGCGAAATCTTTACTGAAGTGTCAGAGACAGAGCTTAGTGATGCCTTACTATAAAATTTGCCCAAATCCTTGACTGAATGCTAAATTGCACAGGTACAGAGAAGACTCCTAGGAGGCCAGGTTAAAACCCAACAGCTGGAATGGAAAGAACTGAGCAGAAATACCAGCTGTTGCACACTGCAGGGGACACAGTTTATAATTTGAATTCAAGAGAGTTAAATGCTAGGTAAACAAGAACAAAATAATTCTCAGAAGAACATAATACACCAAAAGCTACTAAACATATTTAAAATATCTAGTTTTTAACCCAAAGATACTAGACAAAGAAGCAGGAAAATGTGACCCATGCTCAGGAAGAACAACAATTAATAGAAATGGACTCCGAGTGTCTCTAGATGCTGAATTTAGCAAAGACTTCAAAGCAAGTATTTAAATACATTCAAAGAATTAAAAGAAAATGTGCTAAATAAATGAGCAGAAGAAACAGTAAACTTGAAGATATCAATAAAAATAATTGTATCTGAAGAACATTGAGAAAAGATTAAATATTAATGAACAGAGCTTTGGAGACCCGTGAAATAACATTTAGGGGTCAAAGAAAAGTATAACTGGAGCCAGGTGTGGTGACTCACACCTGTAGTCTCAGCTACTTGGGAGGTTGAGGTGGGAGGATCACTGATCTTGGGAGTTTGAGGCTGAAGTGAGCTATATGATCATGACACTGAACTCCAGCCTGAGTAACAGAGTGAGACCATGTCTCTTAAAAAAAGAGAGAGAGAAAGAGAGAGGAGAAGGAAGGATAGAAAAAAATATCTGAAGAGATAATGGCTAAAAACTCCAGATTTTGTGAAAGCCATGAATTTACGAATATTAAAAATCCTGCAAATGCAAGCAGGATAACTATAATGAGAACCACCATAGCTATGGACATCAAACTCAGACTTCTGATAGCCAAAGATAATGAGAAAATCTTGAAAGTACACAGAAAATAAATAACACATTATATGCATGGAAACAATGACAAGAGTAATGGCTGACTTCTCAGAAACAATGACCAGCCATAAGACACAAGAATGGCATTTTCAAAATGTTGATAAACAATCTGAAAACCAATAATCCTTCTTTACTTTTCTTAAAACAACAATTCTATATCTGATTAAACTTTCCTTCAAAAGTGAAAGGGAAGTATTTTCAGATTAACAAAAAAGACAATTTGTCCCCAGCAGACCTGCAGAAAAAGAAATACTAGAAGAACCTATTTAGGCTGCAGGGAAGAGCTACAGAGGAAGAAACTAAAGGCACTGAAAATGGCAAATTATGTAGGCAGATATAAAGTACATCTGTCTATCCATCCATCTATCTGAATTTTTTTCCCAAAAGGTAAGATAGTTAAAAAGAGCTATACTATTATAAAGTTCCTATAGTTTACTTGAAATACAATATTAACTCTAAGTAGATTGTAGTCCCTACAGCAATCATGAGAAAAGAGGCTAATATAGAGATAGCTAATATGTCTAAAGAGAACTCAAAATGAATACTTAAAACATCTGATTACCATAACACACACACACACAGCACAGAAAAGGAGCGAAAGGAACAGGAGGCAGCATGAGCGTCATCCATGCATCAGTGCCCCTTGCCTCTCGCACCACACAGGGATGAGGCATAGCAGCCTGGGTGGATGCTGCACATGCCACTGGTTTGTGTTACATCTGAGGGAACCTTGATCTTTAAAAGGTGCTGCTAGGAAACATGCCCAATCTTTGTTCCAGAAGGGAACATTATTATCCCAGAGAGCAAACAAGCAAAAAAAAAAAAAAAAAAAAAAAATGATATCAAACAAAAAAACTGCCCATTGTCTTAAAAGATGATATTTCAGAGACATATTCCAAGGCAAACAGCCTTGAAAAGACAGTAGGGGAAAAAAAAATTGATATGATCAATAATTCCACTCCTAGATATCTACCAAGAAGAATGAATATATAAAATGTTCATATAAAAACCTGAATATGAACTTTTTATTTTATTTTTTAATTGGAGACAGAGTCTCATTCTGTTGTCCAGGCTGCAGTGCAGTGGCGCAATCTTGGCTCACTGTAGCCTCTGCCTCCTGGGTTCAAGTGATTCTTGTGCCTCAGCTTCCTGAGTAACTAAGATTATAGGTGTGAGCCACCAAGCCTGGCTAATTTATGTATTTTTAGTAGAGACAGAGTTTTGCCATGTTGCCCAGCTGGTCTCGAACTCCTGGCCTCAAGCAATCCTCTTGCCTTGGCTTCCCAGAGTGCTGGGATCAGAGGTTTGAGCCACCATGCCTGGCCTGAACATGAACTCTCATAAGCAGTTTTACTGATGATCACTGAAAATTGGTGATATGATAAACATCCATAAACAGGAGAATAAACTATAGTACATTCATACAATGAAATACTACTCAGCACTACAAAGGATAGAATTAGTATACATAGAATAGTTATTAATGAACCTCAAACACCACGCTGTACCAAAAAACAAACAAACAAACAAACCAAAAAAAAAATATATAGCAGAGTTCATCTTGCACATTTCCCTGTATAAAATTGTAGGAGACGAAACTAATTTATAGTGACAGCAACATATCAGTGGTTGCCTGGGGTCAGATGATGGGAGTGAATGGCTGCAAACGGTCACAAGCAAAGTTCTGTGGGTAACAAAAAGTTGTATATCCTGATTGTGGCAGTGGTTGCACACATGTATAGATTTGTCAAAATTCACTGAAATTTACACTTTAAATGGGTGCATTCTTTAGGTAATTATGCCACCAAAAAGTGGATGAAAAGCAAAAACGAATGGAACAAAAGTATACAATTTCATTGTTGTATTTTGTTTGTTTTTGAGACATGGTCTCAGTCTACTGCCCAAGCTAAGTGCAGTGGTGTGATAATAGCTGACTGCAGCCTTGACTTCCTGGGCTCAAGCAATTCTCCTACCTCAGCCTCTCCAGTAGCTGAGATCACAGGTGCACACGACTATGCCCAGCTATTTTTAAATGTTTTCTAGAGATGAGGTGTCACTATGTAACCCAGATCAGTCTTGAACTCCTAGACTCAAGCAATCCTTCTGCCTTGGCCTCCCGAAGTGATGGGATTACAGGCATGAGGCCTGTTTTTTAAAAATGAGAATTGAGTGATGCATACATTAACACTGGATTGAAACTGTGAGTGATTCTTTTGTGTTTTCTACATTGCCTATTTTTTCCCATAAATATGTTTCTATAATCAGAAAAATGAAACTATGTTTCATTAAAAAATAAATTTAACAAAAAGTTTCACTTATTCATTAAAAGTTTAAGAAAATGCACTATATATATAGAAATACACCTAAAATATTTCATTGCTCTATCCATTGAAATATTTAGGAAACCAAAACTTTTTTAAAAATATGAAAGTACCTATTGAAGAGAAAAGGAGACAAGAAACAAAATATTTTATATCCTAGCTCTTAGTTTAACATATTCAACTAAAAGTTAAACAATGTTGAAATTTATTAGACTTGAGAAAGTGATATGGTTCAGAGACACCCTTGTAATACAGCTTTGTGGTAATTACTTATTGATTGTTCACCAGCATATTTATTCCTCAATAACTTAATTGAAAAAGTTTTACCTTTAGTTCAAGAGCAAAGAATCTGATTAACTTCATTCCAACCCGAGTGGTATTTCGTGTGTTTATAATGAATGCAAAGCTTTGGGTAACACGAACGATCATAATGCATGTATCACGACATGGTGGTATTGACTTAAGGTTTTCTGTAATAATATATAGTGGTAATTCTAAAAAATCTTTTAGGCTGGGTGCAGTGGCTCACGCCTGTAATCCCAGCACTTTGGGAGGCTGAGGTGGGTGGATCACCTAAGGTCAGGAGTTTGAGACCAGCCTGACCAACATGAAGAAACCTCATCTCTACTAAAAATATCAAATTAGCTGGGTGTGAGACACATGCCTGTAATCCCAGCTACTTGGGAGGCTGAGGCAGGAGAATCGCTTGAACCTGGGAGGCGGATGTTGCGGTGAGCCGACTGTGCCATTGCACTCCAGCCCGGGCAACAAGAGCAAAAGTCTGTTTCAAAAAACAAAACAAACAAACAAAAAAATCTTTTAATAGTTCTTTTACCAAATGTTTCACTGAGAAACTCAATCATATAGACTTGCCATTTAAATACACATCATGGAATACATTATTAGAACACAAAAGACCCCTGTAATTCCGAAAAAGAATTCTCTGACTATACATCTTAAATTAAATAGCTCAGACTCTTTTAGAAAACTATGTTTTTTCTAAAGAAAACCCCCTAATTTCTTAGCCACAAGAATATCAAATTCAGAATAAATCTGAAGAACTTAAAAAAACAAATTTGGAAGGAAATGTTAGAATTTTAAAAAATAAAGATACAAATTATGTACCTATCCATAAATGAAAATAGCTATAATTATAGTATATCAATCTTATACTTAAAAAAAATGAAAAAATATAGGCATAAAAAGTGTGGGCCCTTATAGTGGCCTACTGCAAAACTTCACAGGTGTAACTATGTGTGACTCTACCCTTGTCCCTACTACTTGGCCTCCCGGTGTTCAATTCTCTTATTGACAGCAAATGCAAGCCTGCTTTTTATTTTTATTTTTTATTAAAAAGAAGCATAAACACAGCAATAATGCTAATTTTCTGCAGCAGGCACTTTTTGAGATTAAGATTTCATATTATTCATCATATTCTCATTAGTAACTAGTATACATGTATAAGAAATGACTTAAATTATTTCCAACTATATTTGAGGCAACAACTTTATTACTAGGATAATGATATTAAGATGACTATTTGAAGGATATATAAAAACATTTATCAGAATCAGTGACTATCAAACTGTGTTCTGGAGACAAAAAAACTGCAGATCAGAAATAGTAACTGTTCTGGATATAAGAGCTTCCATGGCGAAAGAAGTTTGGGAAACAGTGTTGTAATAAAGCTCCATCGCAGAGTGGGCAATGTACATTGCACATTAGCCAGTTAATAGCTCTGAGAAGTTTGCAGCAATGAAACCTCTTAAACCCAGTGTTGACAAACTTATTTATCTACAGAGCTGTTTTCTTTTCATAGACCATCTATTAATATTTCATAGACACAATATTCTGGATGAAGCAATTTGGGAAATATTATTTATCTATAAATTCTGTTATGTTGGCTTAAACATGGAAGTATACATTTCACAAATGCAGTTGAGTTGCAAGTAATTTTGACTGAAAATCAATGGCACCCACTTATGTCCTCTGAGTGTAAATACTTCAACAATACAGTGCAGAACGTTTCATTTTTTGTGAGCCTTTCTCCTGGTTTCCCATAGTGCTAATTCCTTTGTCATGTTTTCAACTCAGGCAATCCCTTCTTCTGTTTTTAAAAAATACAGAAAATAAACAGATAAAGATATGTACATATATCCGCATGTTCTCGGATATGTTTTTTGGTGACCGGACTCATTCTAAGCTGTAGCAATTATGAACCCGAATCCATTTTATAAGACATTCTCTACTTCAAATTAAACAAATATATTTTTTTAAAGTTATTTTGACTATCTGAAGCAAGTGAACAGAACCGAAAAATACAAACTTGCTAGTTGTGTCAACTGCATGCTCTTTCTCACAATGGAGGCCTTTGTTTTGGTAGCAGTCTATATACAGTCAAACGATCTGATGGCAGATAATCTCAAATGAAATTTTTACTGCTTGATGGTGAAACCAATTCCTGGAGACCAACCAGACCCAACATTTCAAGGGCCTATCCTGCTAAGAACCTGCATTTGCAGGCTTGTGTTTTCAGGAAAAGGTAAAAAAAAAAAAAAAAAAAAAAATCAAAAAGGTAAAACATAAGACCCTAAAACGATTGCTCCTGATAACTGGCATGATTTGGTCATAATGCTTCAGGGCTCTTGAGAGCAGTGAACCTGAATCAACTAAACACAAACACGACCTTGAGTGCTTCCTACTGATGCCAAGACAAACATGAGATCCTGCCACAGAGTCTGTCCACGTTCGCTCTCCAGCCTGCTGCTCTCTGCCCCAGGCAGCTTTGCCATCCGTCAGCCTCTTGGCCTTGCCCTGCTCCTTTTCAACACAGAGATTTGATACTCCATGCGCCCCACTGCCCGGACCATCCACTCTCTTCTCTTCCCCGAGCTCTCATCTACACATCCCCTTGATCTCAGCTCAAAAATGACTTCTTCATGTCCTGCAATTCAAAATGCTTTTATGATTAACAAATGTCTGTCTCCCCACTAGACTATAAACTGTGAGAGTCACCAAAAAAGTGTTTTGTTGACCAGTTATCCCCTGTATCTGGTCCAGGATCTAGAAGAAAGATGTTCACTGATATTTTCTGAAAAATGAACATTTTTTGTTTTAGGGGAAAAAAACCCCAAGTGAACATACTACTCTTTAATTCTCCCAAGAACTTTCTTCTTCATGCCTTCAACACAGTTATGTACTAACAGAACTTTCTGGAGTCCCTCAACTCCATGGTATAGCTATATTGGCAGTGGGAAACCCAAGTGTTAAGAGAAGGGGGTGGTGATTACTTTTTCAAGGTAGGGAAGGACAAGGATGAGAGAAAGAAATAATGACGTCTTTCACAGATGAGGTGACACAACTGGACCTTTAAGAATAGCAGGATTTTGTTGGAGTAAAGTCCTTCTTGGCAAAGCGGCTACATATACATGAACATGGGGTTACAGAGTGCAGTGCCTACTTAAAGAAAAGCCCTGCAGCTTTTGGGAAACAAAGATTCTTGATTAAAGGGAAAAAGTACGAAGAGCAGAGGGATAATTATGTTTAGAGATGATAAATCTTGAATTATAATCCCCATAATCCCCACGTGTCAAGGGTGGGTCCAGGTGGAGGTCACTGGATCATTGGGCAGCTCCCCCATGCTGTTCTCATGATAGTGAGCGAGTCTCATGAGATCTGATGGTTTTATAAGCATCTGGCATTTCCTCTGCTTGCACTTACTCCGTCTTGCCATCTTACGAAGAAGGTACTTGCTTCTTCTTTGCCTTCCTACACGATTATAAGTTTCCTGAGGCCTCCCCAGCAATGTGCAACTGTGAGTCAACTAAAGCTCTGCTTTATACATTTCCCTCGTCTTTGGTTTTTCGTCATAGCAAGGTGAAAACAGACTAATTCAAGTACTGAGGTGCTTTCATCTAGAGAAGGCTCCTCAAGGCTGGAGGCTTGAGGAGTCAGGACAAGGTAGAGGGAAGACCAAAGGTCTCCTCATTCCCTGAGGGCCTGGACAAGGCACTGAAGGAAGGATGAAGCTCCTGGACTGTGGGGAAATGCTTTCACTCTTAACCACTGAGGCTCTCACTGAATATAATTTCACATTTGATCACGTTATCACAAAGATGGTGAGAAGAGAAAAGAGTAGTGGAGTCAAAAAGACAGCATGACGGAAGGAAAATCAGTTCTAACAAAAGATGTTTAAAAGAATCCAGATTCCATAATCCTAGGCTTCACATCCAGGTAAGAAAGGGGCTATGTAGATAGTTGTCACTTTTAAGTCATTAGAGAAAGATTTTGAAGTTTACATTTATTTTTTACCTTTAAATACTGAGAATAAACTTAATAAAAGGGTTGTATATATCAAACCCTAGGATTACTGGTGAAATATAGTTTTGGCAGGTATGTAGAATTCAACCTGACCCATGGAAAACTTTTTAAAAAGACATTGGAATTACTTAATGATCAGTATACTACAAATAGACAAATAGAGTGATGCCTACAATGTCAATAAAATACTAAAATAATTTTCTCTTCTCTGCCTTTACCCTGGGTATTGGGAAGTTTAAAAGTATAAAATTATTTCTTTCAGTTCCAATGGTTCCAAACCATTTCAAAAGAAAATTCAAATTAATAAGATTTTATACACACACACACACACACACACACACACACACACACACACACACACACACACAGAAAATCTTGAAAGTACAAGATTTTTTGAGTTAAAGGCTTTAAAAAACATCTGATCTCAAAAAACTGTAGTTGTATTTTAAGATGGCACAGGAAAGAGTTAAAGGCTGGCAGGGTAGCTGAAAGTTTAGGGTGAAATCCTGGAAACAAGTCAGTCACAGAAGAGGTGGGAACAAAACTCTGGGTATAATCTCTGCTGAAGATTGTGTGTGTGTGTGTGTGTGTGTGTGTGTGTGTGTGTGTGTGTATTTGGAAATCCTTTGTAGACTACAGAAGATTACAGAAGCATAAAGCACTAATATTAGCTTATCTGGCTGCCTATAGCTTCTAAATTCATAATTTTCATGATTCCTGCCCTTCTCCTTTACTCGTTTCCTTCAGAATCAGCACAATAACATATTTTGTAACAACTTTAGTTTGAAAAGGGACCTAGTCTCCCTTCTTTAGAAAAACCTCAAAATCAAATTTATAATTCTTATGGATTATTCTATATAGTGCTATGCTTACACTATAATTTCTACTTTTTGAAACGTTTTTCAAACATAAATATGAAATTATCACTTTCTTGCTCATAAGACTCAGAAACTCAGATTAGTGAATTCTATAATTTGAATCCCTTTGAATCTAGCAAAAATTTTGTATATAGGTATGCTGCTCATTTATCACTTTTTTTAGTACAGATTGACATCCTCCACTATTTTATTGCTTATTCAACTAATATTAAAGAGTAATGTGTTTAAGTACTTTCCAAGCAATTTCACATTAAAACCACCTAAGAAAAGCTCTTGATCTAATCAATAACCTCTCTGGGCATATGACACAGTCTGACCTACTTTAAAGTGAAGAAAATTAATACAAATAAGAGAGTGTGCCACATATATAGTCTTGTAATATTTACATCTAGTTAAAAATAATTTAGAACTTCCTTTTAAGCCAATTTAAAAAATATTCTCAAGAGTAATCTAAACAGGATCAAAGTCCACTTAAATGTAATAAGACAATATGCCCATTATAAACTGTCAGATCATAGGAAATTGGTCTGGGCTTAAAGGTAAATGACATTTAGATATTTATTGTTTATGGCAGCAGCCTTTGAAGCCAAATGCAAGACTCTTAATTAGAGTGCAGTAAGCATAGGGTACAAGAGGAAACTATCAAAGCTGCTAATTTTTAAACCTATAATCAAGAAAAAAGCTTTCTTAAATCTTCAGATATATAATGCTCTGCCCCTTGGTGCTTCTCTGAAAGGTGACATACAAGAGATACCAGAGATTCTTGTAGAGACTCCACAGTGAGAAGCTGGCAACGGGATCCTTCTACAGCTTTCAGCGGCTTTTGATGTATTGTGGATTATGAGTTATAGAATGCCACCAATACAATTAATTTTAAAATCCAAACTCTCTGCACAGTACAATACTTACATTATCACAATACTTTGTAAAGAGCTGGGCAGTGACCACAATAATATCTGCACCAAATAGATTTTTGGATTGTCTTGAGGCAAAGTATTTAATCAAGAGTTGTCATTTCACAAAATGGAAAGGTGTCCCCACATTTGCTGATGGCTTTTTCTGCGACAAGTGGTTGTCAGCAAGTATGCTTCCTATCAGATAATTTGAAAAGAACAACACACTTGATCTACCACTTCAAGATAAGACAATTTAACAAGAATAGAACAAATCTGCATTTTGAAAGAAACTCATTCTAAGAAAAGATCACTTTGAAACTAAAAGTATTTGTGAAAGTGGTTCACCATTAAAATTCATGTTTGTATTAAACTTAAAAACTGAATTTTTCTACCTTGTTTTAAAATCTTCCAGAGGAAAAATTTCAGGAGTTTCTGAACTCGTTTTTAAAAATTGTGTTTGTATGCATATGTATGTATATAAAATAAAAATTTTAAACATTAAAAAAATTTTTTTTCTTTGAGAGACAGGGTCTCTGTCACTTAGGCTGGAGTGCAGTGTTACAATCATGGCTCACTGCAGCCTTGACCTCCCGGACTCAAGTGACCCTCCCACCTCAGCCTCCTGAGCAGCTGAGGCTGCAGGCATGTGCCACCATGCCTGGCTAATTTTTAAAATTTTTTGTAGACGAGGTCTTGCTTTGTTGCCTAGGCTGCTGTTGACCTCCTGGGCTCAAGCAATCCTTTCGCCTCAGCTTCCCAAAGAACTGATGACAGGTGCGAGTCACTGCACCCAGCCACGTAATTTTATATATTAAAAATTATATGCTGTAAAAATTTATATACAGGCATACCTCATTTTATTGCACTTTGCTTTACTGCACTTCACAGATATTGTGTTTTTTACATATTGAAGGTCTGTGACACTGTGTCAAGCAAGTCTATTGGTGCCATTTTTCTAACAGCCTGTGCTCACGTTGTGTCTCTGTGTCACGTTTTGGTAATTCTCACAATATTATGGACTTTGTCATTATTATGATATCTGCTACAGTGATTTGTGGTCAGATGGTACAATTCTAAGTGTTTTAGGGTGCCACCAACCACACCCATATAAAATGGTGAACTTAATTTATAAGCGTATGTGTTCTGAGCTGCTCCACTGACCAACTGTTCCAAATTTCCCTCCCTACCCTTAGGACCTTCCATTCCTTGAGATACTACAATATTGGAATCAGGCCAATTAATATCCCAACAATGGACTTCAAGTTATCACATGAAAGTGAGAATTACATGCTTCTCACTTCAAATCAGAAGCCTGAAAATGATTAAGCTTAGTGAGAACAGACCAAAACCTAGGCCTCTTGTACCAAACAGTTAAAGGAAATTAAAAGCTCCCGTGAAACCATGAATAAGAAGACAACACAGCCCTATGACTATAAGGAGAAAGTTTTAGGTGGTGTGGATAGAAGATCACACCAGCCACAATGTTCTCTTAAGCCAAAACTTACTCCAGAGTAAGGTCCGAACTCTCTTCAATTCTACAAAGACTGACAGCAGTGAAAAATCTGTAGAAGAGAAGTTTGAGGCTAGCAGAGGTTGGTTCATGAGGGTGAAGAGAAGAAGCTGTCTCTGCGACATAAAAGTGCCAGGTGAAGCAGCAAGTGCTAGAAGTGCAGAAGACTTGGCTAAGATTATTGATGAAGGTGGCGGCCACACTAAATAACAGATTTTCAATGTAGATGAAACAGCCTTCTACAGGAAGCAGATGCCATCTAGGATTTATCATGAGCAGAAATCATTGCCTGGGTTCAAAGCTAAAAAAGACAGGTTAACTCTCCTGTTAGGGGCTAAATGTAGCTGGTGGCTTTATAATTCCAGAAATCCTAGGGCCCTTAAAAATTACACTAAATCTGGCTGGGCATGGTGGCTAACACCTGTAATTCCAGCGCTTTGGGAGGCCAAGGTGGGCAGCTCACCTGAGGTCAGGAGTTTGAGACCAGCCTGGCCAACATGGCCAACATCTCTACTAAAAATACAAAAAATTAACTGGGCCTGGTGGTGTGCTCCTGTAATCTCAGCTACTCAGAAGGCTGAGTCAGGAGAATTGCTTGAACCTGGAAGGCAGAGGTTGCAGCAAGCTGAGGTCGTGCCATTGCACTCCAGCCTGCATGATAAAGCAAGACTCCATATTAAAATAAATATGCTAAATCTATTCTGCCTGTGCTCTATAAATGGAACAACAAAGCCTGGATGACAGCACATCTGTTTACAACATGGCTTACTGAATATTTAAAGCTCACTGTTGAGACCTACTTCTCAGAAAAAAAGATTCTTTTAAAAATATTACTGCTCATTGACAATGCACCTTGTCACCCAAAAGCTCTGATGGAGATGTACAAAGAGATTAATGTTGTTTTCATGCCTGCTAACATAATGACCATTCTGTAGCCCATGAATGGAGGAGTAATTTTGAGCTGGGTGTGGTAGCTCATGCCTGTAATCCTAGCACTTAGGGAGACTGAGGTAGGTGGATCACTTGAGGTCAAGAGTTTGAGATCAGCCTGGCCAACATGGTAAAACCCCATCTCTGTTAAAAACACAGAAATTAGCCAGGTGGGGTGGTGGGCGCCTATAATCCCAGCTACTCAGGAGGTTAAGGCAAAATGGCTAATGGCTTAAACCTGAGAGATGGAGGTTGCAGTGAGCCAAGATTGTGCCACTGCACTTCAGCCTGGGTGACAAAGCAAGACTTCGTTTCCAAAAAAAAAAAAAGAGTAATTTTGACTTTCAAGTGTTATTTAAAAAGTACATTTCATAAGGCTATAGCTGCCACAGACAGTGATTCCTCTGATGGATCTAGGCAAAGCAAATTGAAAGCCTTCAGGAAAAGATTTGCCATTATAGATGCCATTAAGAAAATTTGTAATTTATGGGAGGAAGTAAAAAAATCAACATTAACAGGAGTTTGAAAGAAGTTGATCCTAACCCTCCTGGATGACTCTGAGGGGTTCAAGACCTCAGTGGAGGAATTAACTTCAGATGTGGTAAAATAGCAGGAAAACTAGAATTAGAAGTGGGGCCTGAAGATGTGACTGAACTGCTACCATCTCATGATAAAACATTAACGATTGAGGAGTTGCTTCTTATGGATGAGTAAAGAAAATGGTTTTTTTTGGGATGGGATCTGGTGAAGATGCTCTGCACACTGTTGAAATGACAACAAAGGATTAAGAATATTACATAAACACAGTGATAAATCAGTGGCAGGGTTTGAGAGGACTGACTCCAAATTGGAAAGAAGTTTTACTGTGGGGAAAATGCCATCAAAGAGTATCACATGTTACAGAGAAATCTTTTGTGAAGGGAGGAATTAAAGCAGTAAACTTCATTGATGGCTGGGTGTTGTGGCTCATGCCTGTAATCCCTGAACTTTGGAAGGCTGAGATGGAAGGACCGCTTGAACCCAGGAGTTTGTGACCAGCCTGGGCAACATAATGAGA
Source organism: Cheracebus regulus (assembly GCA_963574635.1). NCBI lineage: Eukaryota > Metazoa > Chordata > Mammalia > Primates > Pitheciidae > Cheracebus > Cheracebus regulus. Next base: position 40,095 of record CAUYQU010075231.1, read on the forward strand.
CCCCATTTCTACAATTTTTTTTCTTTTTAATTAGCCAGGCGTGATGGCATGTGATGATAGTCCCAGCTTCTTTGGAGGCTGAGGTAGGAGGATTGCCTGTGCCTGGGAGGTTGAGGCTGCAGTGAGCCATGATCATGCCACTGCACTTCAGCCTCGGCAACAGAGTGAGACCTTGGCTCAAAAACCACCACAACAAAAAAAACGTTGCTGTTGTCTTATTTTAAGAAACTGCCATAGTCATCCCAACCTTCAGCATCTACGCTTATCAATGAGCAGCCAGCAACATTGAGGCAAGACCTTCCACCAGCAAAAAGATTACTATTTGTTCAAGGCTTAGATGATTGTTAGCTGTTTTTTGTTTTTTTTTTTAAGCAATAAAACATTTTTAAATGAAAGTATATTCATTGCTCTTCGTAGACATAATGCTAGTGGACACTTCATGAAGTACAGTATAGGGAAAACATAACTTCTATTTGCACTAAGAAACCAAGACATTTGTGTGACTCACTTTTATTACTGTAGTTGCTTTATTGTGGTGGTCTAGAAACAAACCTGCGATACCTCCCAGGTATGCCTGTATTTATACATTAAAATTACATATACACAACATCTATTTTTCTATTAATTTGCAAGAATGTATGATGATCTTAGGAAAGACAGACGTTTGCTAGCAGAATTTTAAAAAAATTCTTTGTATAACTAGAAGATGGGATTTGAAATAAACATGTTTTAGGAATGTCAGCCAATACCATACATTCTTCGTCAGCACCACTTTGTGCCTTTTCATCATGTGGGACAGATGCTAAAACCAAGTTTTGAAATAAGCAATGTAGATCTCTGAATCACTCACTATGCCACAAGTGTTAAACTGGAATTTTAAGAAAAAATGCATTCACTAAAAATATCAGTATCTCACACTGCTCTCACTAAAACTTTTCACCCATTCTCAGTAATTTATAAATATTTTATTTCTTCATCTATATCTTATCCCTTTATAATCTTTTCAAATGCATCAAAGTGAACATGACATATTAGTAGAGTGGTACGTGTACATATAATTTATAAATAAGAATACATGTTTTGAGGTGAATGCACAAAAATATTTTACTGATGAGACAGCAATCAAAATAGTTTAAAGACCACTGGTTTATGGTCCTCATATATTTGTGGGATGCAAATTCCTACACCATCATGAACTAGCTATAGTAATTCACATGTAAATAGATAAAAGGACTGCATTTATTACAGTGTAACACTATTTTTTTTTTTGCTGTTAAATTTAGGAGCCTCATAATTTAATACTTCATAATTAAGGAAATCACCACAACTTTAGTCCTTATTCTAGTTTCATTTTAGGGTATCACAATAATTGGAAAATAATCATTCTTCAGCTGGGTAGTTTCATCGTATACATCTCTTTGTTGTCCCAGATGATAACAATTACTATTAGGACTCTATAATGCTTCCATGTTTGCAGAAGACTATGCATTATAAAATGAACACATGAAGAATTGTTAGAACTACAGGTGTGTGTATACATCACACAGACACACACACACGTACATACAATTCTTTACTTCGAAATCCATTCTTCCTTGCTAAGGTCTAAATCAAACACAGTGTGGATGGCCCTTTAATGATTTCAAGCAATCTGGATGGGCACTATGCTGGCAGTAACCTGTCTGAGGTCCTGAAATTCCATAATGATCTAGTCTTTTGGGTCTAAAATATTGCTCAGGTCCTCAAATTTCTAGGTCTTGTCATAAATTCAATTTTTGTAAAACTGATACTACTTATTAGTCCTACTTCAACATTAAGAAAACTAATGCTTAAACAAAGTATGTTGACTAATGGCTGGGTAGCAAGCTACATTTTTTTAAATAAAAATAGATATGTGATCAAACTTAAAAAGACAGAGTTATATTCAATAAAGCAGAGCACTTTAAATACACACAGTTAGATGGATCTAGGCAAATATATATACCTGTCACATTATTCTTAAAATGATGGAAGCAAGACTTACATCCTTGTTCTTTCTGCTGCCTTTTCTGCTGATTTTTCTTAAACACAGTCAGCACAGTTATAGGAACTGGCACTGTCAGATGTTAAAAAGTATGGCAAATCTGTAATTCATAATTTATTTATTTTTCAACGTGCATTGCAGAATGTCCACCAAGTATAAAAAGGCACCATGCTGATAGCTTTTGGGGACAAGGAGAGAGTAAGACAAGTCATGCTATAGCTCTCAGTAGAGAGAGAACACCAAGGACACAGGACATGGAAAAGTAGAGATGAGAGAACACATAAGAATATGCAATTGTTTTGTCCACGGCATATGGAAGACCTCTTGTAAAATTATATGCTCTAAGGGCTTAGCAAGTAGATTAACTGACCTTTGAAATAAACAAATACAATCATACTTTAAAAGAAAGAAACACATACAAACTATGTGTAAAATGTACTCAAACACAGCTATTTGAAATGATACCCACCTTAAAATGGGGTAGTTTTTATTGTACTTTTGAGGGGGCAGAATAGATTTATGCTTAAATTTTGAAAAACTGTTCACTGATAAAGCTATTATAGTAATTGCACAGGGTCTGTTTATTAATTTGTCACAATTAAGTCAATAAGAGCTTTACTAATGTCCTATTACTTGATTAGTTTTGAAAGTGATTATCTTAAGAACTTGACTTAATTGGAAGCCTCTCAATTTACAAGGTACATTAAACTCTCAGTAGCATCTTAAGATTATTCAACATATGCAGGTCAATTACCAGTAATCACTGTTTTGTACAAATGTTCCATAAAAACTATAGCATGACATGACAAAGAGGGGAAGCAAGATTTAATTAATAATGTTAAACTTCAACTCACACTTTCAGTTTAAAAGGGCAACATGAACATTCATATAAAGTCTTCCTGAAACTGAGTCTATTATTAAAAGATGAATAAAGGAATCCTAACAACTCTCCACCTTATAGAGGAAGATAATTTGTCATGATTGCTAAATCACCAAATTGCACTGCCTGTACTTATGCCCAGCTGCACATTAATTTCCAGATTCGTAAATTACAATTAATTCTTAGTATTGCTCTATCACTTTTTTATTCTAGTTAATAAAAAGAACTGCAATTAATTATTGTTCATCCCATTTTTCAGAACAGATCAACTATAGCTATTGCTGCACAAGGAGGAAGCATGGAGTAGTTAATGTATCCACTGAGACTGTGAGGCCTTTAAAACTATTGGCTGTAGTCTAAATATTTTATATTGACCTTCCAATTCCCACTCAAAGATTCAATATAGTTAGTTGAATATTTACAGTGATTAACAATTATGAGGGCTGATAAAGTGCCTTGATACCTGGGCTGATTTTCAACCACATATTCAAACTATTTCATAAACTTTTAAATTAAACTTTATTAAAAATTAGATATTTTAAAGGTTTGTCCCACAATAACAACATAAGCCCAGTCTTGAGATTAATCACAGGAAAATTGATTGCTGGGTCATTAAAAATCTGGGGAAGTCAATTCCTTGAAAAGGTTATTCCATTGCTAGTTTGTGAGGGAGGTATATGAATTGTTGTGTTCTGACTTGTTCCTAATCTAAGGTCTGTAAACAGCATAAATTTCAAACTGCTGAGGCTGATTCGCCACCAATTATGTGAACAGGGTGAATAAAGCTGAGTCTGTAAAACTCTAGGTTCTGTGCATTTGAAAAACTTGAGATGAAAGCCCCTTTGAAATTGTTGCATTAAAATAACTATACTTGTCCTTACATGAAATTTTCCTGGTGAGTTAACAGCTTAAACTGTGGTACATGCTATGGGAAAAGTAGTGGTCATATTTAACAATGTAGTCCCATCTGCTTTGAACCATGGTTCTATTTGCCCAAAATTAAAGGTTGAGGAAGCCCTCTGAACAGACTTCTCACATACCACAGGTCACTTAAAAAGGGATTTAAGCAACTCTCGGGATAAACTGCCTCTAAACTCTTTACGCATCACCTTTGATAAATTTCTGCACTTTAATTATTCATAAGCTACAATTTACCCTTAAAATGTAGAACCTTCAGAAAGTATGGAAAAATATTTTTAAATATCTAATTTATTGTTGAGCAAAAGGTGAACCTGCTCATTCCATTTGTGTCAATTTTCTCCTCTTGCCCTATCAGAAACACAAGAGGTGTCTGAGCAGAGGAAATTGATGGAAAAAGAGGGATGGCTGGGTGCAGAAGAAATAAGGACCACTACAGCCTGTGTTCAGAGGCAGATATGGTGTGCTCCTTCCTCCAGAGAATAGAAGACATGTAAAAAACCGACTTACCTGGGTGTTAACTTCAATTATGACCAGAGAGGTGAGAAGAAAGGACACTGTTCAGGCATCCTGAGGTTCTTCAGATTCCTACTGCCTCACAATGCATGACTAAGAACATCAAAGCAGGCTTTGTTCAGAATTACTTGTCCCTAATGTCTGCATAAAGGTAGCTATACACAAAGTACATTTAAATTAAGTGTTGCATCCTTAACTGTCTACTTGCAATAAATAAATGTCTTTAGTTTGGTCAAGCTACTGAGTACCTGACAGAGCTGTAGTGATCCAAAGTTTGGTAAGAGGATTAAATGATCACAGAATAGACCTCTATTCCCTCCTGCTCATCTGGTGGAAGGATAATCCCTGATTCTGCTTCATCCTTCCCAATACTGGTAGGTACTGGGCCAGGTTACCAGCTATTTATAGTAAAGCCACTTTGCCTGAAGCTACAAGTGTGACTTCATTTAAATAGCTTTACTTTTAAACAGCAACCCAGAAGTGTTTAATTAAAAATGCCTGCTTTTTCCCCCTCTATGCTAAAAAAGCCTAAAGTTTGCTTTCTAGTCTCACTGGATTAAAAAAAAAAGTACAAGGGGAAAAAGGACACGTCAACTCTTTTTCAGTAATTACTGCTTGGAATTGGCTGCTCTCCAGAAGAAGCAACAAACTGCTTAGAGTTAAGTGGAAACTTTGTGTAATAATTAATGAAAGTAAACTAATGATAGAAACAGAACACAGGCCCGACCCCCAGCTCCCCAGCAGTGGACCTGGCTGCCTCACTGAACAGCTCTGAGATTTAACCACATGGCTGTGATGGCTCAGTCATTTCTTATTACAATGGTTCTCAAAGTGTGGTACTTGGGCGAGCCGCTGCAGCTTCCCCATCAACTGGGATCTGGTTAGAAAAGCAAATTATCAAACTTTTCAAAACACCTAAAGAATCAGACTCCGCCTTTATGATCCAGCAATATATGCTTTAATGATCTCTCCAGACAATTCTTATATATTCTAAAGTTTGAGCAGCATTGTTCTATTAAAGCTGGGTATTTTCAAAGTAATTTTTTAGGATTTTAAATTTCAATAATTAAATTGACCATAAATGAATAGGGAAATGTTTTCAAATGCAACTGAGATGAGAAATAAAGCTATCCTCAGCATATAAATGCTAGATTTAAAGCAATGATTCTCAACCCTAGCTGAGTATTAGAATAAAAATACCAGGATTCTATTCCCAAACTAACTGAAACAGACTGGGGGAAGGGGAAAGATGAAGGCAGAAATTGTGTGTGTGTGTGTGTGTGTGTGTGTGTGTGTGTGTGTGTGTGTGTGTGTGTGTGTGTGTGTGTGTGTGTGTGTGTGTGTGTGTGTGTGTGTGTGTGTGTGTGTGTGTGTGTGTGTGTGAGTGTGTGTGTGTG
>CAUYQU010075234.1:0-38552 GCA_963574635.1 Cheracebus regulus
ATTGCATTTTAGGTTTGGGGGTACATGTGAAGAACATGCAAGATTGTTGCATAGGTACACACGTGGCAGTGTGATTTGCTGCCTTCCACCCCTTCATCTATATCTGGTATTTCTCCCCATGCTATCTCTCCCCAACTCCCCACCCCCCGGCTGTCTCCCTATTTCCCCCAAACAGACCCCAGTGTGCAGTGCTCCCCTCCCTGTGTCCATGTGCTCTCATTGTTCATTTTAATATGCTTCACAGATAACCAAATCGGAGAGCCTTAAAGCATGAGAATCTTTATTGAGTGATAGATTAAGGGGTAATACCAAAACCAATTCAGTCATTTTGTTAAGCTGCATAACCAAACAGAAGTTTCTGCAGGAATTCACTGTGTTTTCCTATTTTCATTGCCTGTGTTTTTTATGTTTTGTCTGCTTAAATTGTTCTATCCCATCTTTACCTGTTGAAATCCTGCCTGTCCTCCAAGGCCCTATCTTAAAATGCTGCTTTCTTCATGAGGCTTTTTGATTTCTTGCCTATTTGTGATCATAACTACCTGTGAACTCCCAAAGCACTTTATTTCTATCAGAAATATGTCTCTTTCTTATTCATTCCACAAAATTATGAGCAACTTGCCAGCAAAGACAGTGTTTTGATAACCATTATAATCTTCCATCTCCAAAGTACACAGTTATTTTGCATGTGGAATAAACTCAATTAGATGCAATTAAGTTTAGGTCTAAGTTTAGATTTAAATCAGAGCCTAATGTAATGAGGGTATCCCTTTAGGCTGGGCACAGTGGCTCATGCCTGTAATCCCAGCACTTTGAGAGGCCAAGGTGGGTGGGTCACGAGGTCAGGAGATCGAGCCCATCCTGGCCAACATGGAGAAACCTTGTCTCTACTAAAAATACAAAAATTAGCTAGGTGTGGTGGCAAGTGTCTGTAATCCCAACTACTTGGGAGGCTGAGGCAGGAGAATCTCTTGAACCCCGAAGGCAGAAGTTACAGTGAGCAAGACTCTGTCTCAAAAGAAAAAGAAAAGATCCCCTTAAGTCTATAAATACTATTATGTTTTGCAATTTGTATACAGCTCCATTTTGTTGACTACTGTTTAACTTTTAATTCATAGTAGTTCTGAAACCTTGTTTGTCTATACACGGTTAAAAGATTAGTGAAAATATTAAATCACTTTTGATGGACACTACGACACTGAGCAGACAGTTTAGAATTACATGTAGTCAAAGCTCTAGGTTTGTGTATTCCAACTCTTAAAAGACAAGTCACAATTTTGCAAAGTTCCATTTTACACATTAAATTTCAAATATTTCCACTTAGTAGAAGTCATGAGAAGATCACAAGTTAATATGTTACAGTGAGAAAGCTGTATGTTTCCTGTTCTCGGTGCTGACAGGGCTGTGGGGATTTTCCTCAGCTTTTCTGAATGTTCACCTTGTGCCTTGGAGAAAACATGAACATTTGGACAAGAAATAGGATTTTTTAAAGGAAAGTTATGGGCTTCCAAGCTTACATAAAATAAACTGAAGTCCAAGATAATTGGATCCTTCTGGCCCTTTTCACTTTTTTGCAGTCCTTCTCTGGCAGTATTCTCCTTGAGAGTGTGCCCTATCCACTACTCCACACAATTAATAGTCTGTGAAGGGGGAGGAGTAAATCAACCTTATGGGGTCTGGTAGAAAGAAAGACCAAGTGTGGAACGGAAAATAAAACCAGTTTTCAAAGCCTCACTACGGGTTATGCCAGAATTTTTGGTATAGGTGGCCGCCCTGTATGGTGTGATTTTAAGGAACCAAAAATCCTTGTTTTAAGAAGAAGGAAGGAAAACATTCTTTCCCACTTGGCTTGGGCCCAATTTCCTTTTTCTTGAGGTTAAGACTTTTTCCTATAGAGTTTAGGCTGCAAATGCCAGACTCCCACCTTTAAAGATGGGGCCCAGGAACTTAAACCTGGCAAGCTTTCTGTGGAACTGTCAGTACTTTACACAAACTCAGAATTTCTGGAGCATGTATAATAGATCCCAGAGTTTTGCATCCTTAGCCTTTAAGCTCAGTTATTATATCAGCTTTTCCTTCTTCTTTTTTTTTTTTTTTTTTTTTGGTCTTAGTGCTGAGTTTTATTCCTCTACAGTTACTTGTGCTTTGCTTATATTTGGGAGCCATTTTCTTCACAATACATTGTCCAAAATGTATAGCATTTTTATTTTAAAGAACAACAAAAATGCAGAAGCATCTAAGCAGACATTAAGGTTTTCAATAACTTTAGAAAGAATCCTAATGAAAAATGATTTAAAATTAAAAAATTTAAATATTAAAATACAAGTGACAAAAATTAATGTTTTGTGTCTCAGTAGTTACTCTCAAAAATGCACATGGAGCTTTCAGTAATTACACAAAAAATGTCCATAAAATATTTTATGTCTCAATAACTACACAATTAATTTACAATATGGGTATCTCCTTCTTATATTTTAAATGACAGACACTAGATTCTGTCTTAGATTAAGTTTTGAGGGAGGTATGGGTGAGAGGTGCAAAACATTGATCACTATTATTGCAGATTATTGAACATAAGTCTCCCCTAGTGGCACAGTTTTATCTTTTGCTGGACTTTTATTAATTTTCTGGATCTTGGTAGCCTGTTTCCTCTGTTACTCCTACTAAACAGGATTCTGGTTCACTATTTCTCAATTTTCTACCATTTTTCCTATGCTTTTAGAGTGGATATCATCAATTAGGCAAGACTTTGGAAGAGTTTACTTTATCCCTCTGTTCAGAAAATAAGCCTCAGTAGTCATTGAACAGTGACAATATGCAAAGAACCAGTATGATGGTCCTATATTTCTCCTTACAGTGGCATAACCCTCCTGATTAGTAGAAGCAAACCAAGCATTTTGGCAACTTGTGTCTCTCAGAAACATCCTTCTGGTTAGTGACACTGGAGTGTCATTAAAAATAAAGATGGCTGGACTCTTTAAATAATCTTCCACCAGTGATGACAACTCTGTGTCTCGCACAAGCTACCTGGCTTTGGTGGAAGCAGAGGATGACATATAATTTCTAATGCGTCTCCTACATGAGCTTTTTATTTTTTATTTTTTGTTAGCTTCTACATTTGAGAACAGAGCTATAATTGTAAAATGTTAGAGTAGTAGGTGGTACCCTGGAACTATCTCTCGAGGAAGGTAAAGGGGTGTGGTTGGGGGGATTCCTAGATTAACCTTAAAGACTTGTGGCAAATCTATTGTACCTATCATCGAAGTACCCAGGTAATGACATATTCATTCGGTGCTCACTCTACTCCAAGTCTATAATAAGGATGCCCCAAGTATGAAATATCGAACATCAAATAAAAATGTTGGTCCTCATCAGAACTGTTGTTACATTTTTCTCAGATGGCGTCATATATATTGATTGAAAGGAAGTGGTGAAAATTAAGTGTGACCATTTTATATGGCTCTCTCTCTTCTTCTCACAATAATCTTTTAGGTACTAGATTCACAAAGACCCACACATTTTGCTCTCCGGTATGACATGTATAAATTGTCCTAAAGAATAGCAGACTTCATCCAAGTCTTGCCTGAGATCATATAAGGCCTGAAATCATATGAGAGCTTAATGCATGGATAATATTTGAATGGAATGTTACATATTTGTGTTCACTGCATAATATTCTGTTACTAAATAATTTTTCAGTAATTTACATTATTTGCAATATTTGGTTCATTTTTGGTGACTCCTTATTTCATAGGGTAAAAAGTAATACAATTTTATATTGGGATCTAATGAAGGAAAACTGGCAGGTCAATGTTGTCTGCTTTTGTTTTTTGGCTTTAAAAACAGAAATATATTATCCTATCTTTTCTTGTAGTCTTTAGTTTGAGGTACAAGTATCTAAGAAACTGAGAAAAATTCCTTCTTCTCAATCTTTTCCAGATGTTCTTGCAGAAAGACTATGGACTTCTGTTCTGGGTTAACTCACACGACACAATGTTGTCTCCTACCTAAAATTAATAGACAAGCAAATATCTGGCTGACAAAAGTAAACTTTCTGTACCTCTTCAGCATAATATCAGTAATACTCAGCAGTCTTTCAGAAGGCAAAAACAAATTCGTGTTTTATCTGTGTTTATAAAATTTCGACATGAGCAATCACCCTATTTCCTTTTTAATATGTTAAATAGCAAGACTTTTTTATTTTAGACTGACGTATTTCTGCAGTTGCCTTTATCAGATACAGATTGAACAATCTCATTAAGCTGTGTAAAATTGTTCAAGTGTCCACACTGCAATGGCCTACAAAGCCTAATATTCTAAGCCTTGTTCTGCCTTCTAGCCTGATTTGTTATTATACTCTTTCAAATGCCCTAAGCTTCCACCATGCCAGACTGTTCTAGCATACAGCATGTACCTGGATGTCCCTGTCTTTGACTTAAACTTGAACATTCTTATTTTCCAGCCTCCCAGCCTCACTTTCTCACCTTGATGGGTGGGAAAATTCCTAATAGGAGAATTTTGATTATCTAATTTCCTCCCATAAATCTTCCTTGAATCATTCACATTGGAATTGGCCATTCTTCCTTTAAATTCCCATAGCATGTTGCATGCACCTGTACCATAGTCTGATACGGTTCAACCTGTCTGATGATAGATAGTTGTCTACACAACCACTAGATTGTAATCTCTTTGAGGGTAGGGACACTGTCCTATTAATTTATGCATTCCTTATAATAGTTAGAATAGAGCTTTACTAAATGTCCATTAATAGATCTTTAAGAAACACTTGTTAAACAGATACTATATCTGTCCTTGTATGTTTACAAAACCATTATTTTAAATTGTCCAATTCTATGTAACCTTTGCAATATAGCAACTAAAGGCCATTCAAGTTATAAAATCTAAAGGCATATTTAGTAATTTTTAGCTAATGTTTTACTTATTGATATTGGCCACTGAAAAACATTTGAAAATTCCAAAGCCACTTTTTAAAAAACATTTGTTTTAACTGGTAATTACATTCAGATTTTTTTTTTCTTTACACACTGTCTCTCCTCTTCCCTCAAGCCTATGTGCTGGAAAATTTGTTCTTCCTTACTGGTCACCTGCCAATGGTTAAACATAAGTGCTTTGAACACTGTTCCACTTAACTGATTAGGATTTCCTGCATGGTTTCTCCCAAATAATCACAATGTGCTCACTTTTGTGTTTGTGAAACAAACTGAAATAACTTTAGTAGCAAGAAAAATAAACCACCTCCTTTGCAGGAACAATGACCCCTCTAGCTTCATGTCCATTTAATCTTTAAAAAAATCATCCACCTAGAAAATTACCGTCTTTACCTGCAATCCATGAGCTAAAGCAGAGTACACAACTCAAAACACAGTCACTGCCTCATTTAAAAAAATAGGAACACTTTTACACTGTTGGTGGGAGCGTAAACTAGTTCAACTATTGTGGAAGACAGTGTAACGCTTCCTCAAGGACCCAGAAATAGAAATAACATTTGACCCAGCAATCCCATTACTGGGTATATACCCAAAGGATTATAAATCATTCTCTTATAAAGACACATGCACACGTATGTTCATAGCAGCACTGTTTACAATAGCAAAGAGCTGGAACCAGCCCAAATGCCCATCGATGATAGACTGGACAGGGAAAATGTGGCACATATACACCATGGAATATTATGCAGCCATCAAAACGATGAGTTCGTGTCCTTTGTAGGGACATGGATGAACCTGGAAACCATCATTCTCAGCAAACTGACACAGGAACACAAAAGTCTGTTGAGGGGGGCCAAGGGACGGACAGTGGGGGAGGGCGGGGAGGTCGGGGAGGGATAACATGGGGAGAAATGCCAAATGTAGGTGATGGAGGGATGGAGGCAGTAAACCACATTGCCATGTGTGTACCTATGCAACTGTCCTGCATGATCTGCACATGTACCCCAGAACCTAAAGTACAAAAAAAAAATCTCAACTCTTGTGTAGATACATTTATGCAGCCACATTGTATTACAATCAAATAAAGTAAAAACAAAAGCAAGTCAGGTTAAAAAAAGCATCACCTCCTCTCCACATACATGCACTAAAATGGAGTAGAGCACACTTCTTTGTGGCAATGTGGTGCTATTTTTACTTTCCCTACCATAGCCTGCTGCCTTCATGTGGCAGGAAATGACAAGCCCCTGCCCACCATAGGTAAGAGACTTGACGAGTACCTAAAAATATGTTGAACAGGCACTGGCCGCCAAAACCTGCTGTTGAGAAAAGATAATTTTTTATTAGATTTACCTACTGGTGTGCTCCCTTTTATTTTTGCCACGGGCTAATTGCTTAACCCCTACATCATTATTCACTCAGAGAGTAAGGCTAGACTCCTAAACACCAGTGGTCCTATGGAATTAATTAGGGCTAGAGTGAGGTTATATGTAAGTTAAGCATTAGCTTGCTATTTATTTATTTCTAACTTCCTTCCCTTAAATATATGGTGTGAAAACCTAAACAGAGAAAGTATTTCTAAACCATAACCGATGACTATAAATAAAAGAATTTTTAATAATATTATTTATAATATTTGGTTGTTTTTTAATGATTTGATTTCATTAGAGTGAAAACTAAGCAACTAGCCACTTCTTGAAATAGATTTAAATAAAGTTCAATGTGTTTTTTGCCTGTTTCCTTTGTAAAATTTAAACAACTGTTAGGGTAATGATGTTTACCTCTAAGCTATGGCTAACAGCTTGAGTTCAGATGCCCCTTCACTGTACCTACCAACATGAGTATATATCAGGTGCAAAGAGATTAGAACGTAACTCTGAAAGTCTGGAAAGCCAGTTGTTTGTTTCAGCGACTGTATCAGTGACAGTTTAATTGCAAATATGCAATTTCTGGTTATTTTTACTTTAAGATGACCATCACGTGGTTATGTACTTTCAGCATTTGTTCTGTGATAGGCCTCTAGTCGACTTATTTACTTAACTATCTATTTATCTGTCATTTAGACAAGCTTTTCCAGATGGGATCAAGGAAGGTTGAAACAAATAGCTAGCAATCTTAGGTGAAAATTTATCTAAAACTGAGACACTTCTATTTCCCTGCCCTTCCTAATATTGGGAACATCACTAATACCACAAATAGCGCCATGTTTCAACTCTGAAGTATTCTTTAATTCCTCCCTTCTCTCTCCTCGGCCTTCTATTTAGGCTTCTACTGACTTTGTCTGACCTTCCCTATAGTATTATTCTGATTTAACTTGTGTTTTGCCTATTTTCTTGCTCTATTTACCTGAATTATTTAACTCTCAAAATCTCTATAGGTATGTTATCATCATATTCTATATATAACACCAACATATACATCTTCATGAAATCTCTTTTGCCTGAGAGGATGAGTAGTAATCTTCATTTGGAGCCTCTAAATCTGAGAAAAGTTACCCAAGAAACACATCCTGCACACCACACACACATAGTTCTTTCTATACTTCATCAGTGAGTCAAATCCTTCCGGACATGAGATTCCCCATAGTGATAAAGTTTCTTTTTAAAATAATAAATTAATCAAAAAGCAGAAATCCAAATGAATTTGTCTCTCCTAAGTTGTCACTTTGAAGGGCTACATGCATATTTCAATTTTTGGAATTCTCTTTTAGAATTACACTCAGAATATGCAACATGTTCTTTAGAATAATTTTACTGGTAACAAATATTTGTTTTTTTAAGGGTAGGTAAACTATTGGAAACAATCAAAAGCCATTCATAGCCAGTCTGAACAGTGAAGTTAAAGATTAACTAGAAAAATGTCATTTCTACTCACAAGCATGGTATGATCACACTGTTTAAAGACTCGTTTTTCTTGACCAGCTCAATCCAATTCCAAAGACAGTTTCAAAATATATGAGAATATTTGGTGAAACACAGCATCATTAAGATAAGCGTATAGCCTTGTGAGTTCACCTTCAAAATGATGACATTTATTTGAAAATATAAGTTGTAGTCTTTACTTAAATTAGTCATAGACAGAGTGAGAAGTCTTGAATTTTTGTTCTACCTCTGCAATTGAATGCCTGTGTGACCCTGAGAGAATCACTTAATTTCTCTGGGTCCCCATTTCTTCTCTAAAATGAGCATGTTAAGCCACATAACTTTTAAAGGGAATTTTAAATTTTGTCGTTTTACTTCTGGGTTTTATATGGCCTTTGTTCTCCACAACATATACATTTATTCATATGTATGGATATATAATATTACATAATATCCAAATATTTGATAAATAATAAGGCATCATTTATAGTAAGCAAGAAGAGCAGGGACTCTGGAGCCATTCTTACCGGATTCAAACGCTGTCTCTGCCATTTCTTGGCTGTGAGGCATTGGGCAAGTTATTTAAACATTTCTGTGCCTCAGTTGCCTCATCTGTTAAGTGAGATGATAATAGTACCTACCTCTATGAATATTTCAGAAGTTAATATTTATAAAGATCTACAGTATGTACTATATAAATATATAAAATAAAATAAACAAATTCTTAGCATTTTATGCAGTGGAGATAACTGTATGCATACACACATGTTGTGGCCAAAGACTGAATGCTAACTAATGTATCTAGGAAAAGAATAACTCAGTAAAATTTCATGGTTATCTTTATGCATCTATGAATAAAAGTTTTGCTATTTTTGTATGTTTTGTTTTTTGGTAGTAGTAGTGGTTGAGTCTCTCTTTAACTCTCTCTCTCTCTCTCTCTCTGTCACTAGAAATAATACCTTGATTATAGATTTTCATATCTATTAATAAATTAAAATGCACTTGAATTTCCCCCCCCAGTTAATTTGAATTTTGTATCATAACAGGATTGCAAATATGAACCAGCAATTTCATCTGTTAATACCTCCAATAGAGATATAGTACTTCATTTTAGACAACAGATGATTAATGTTTTCTATTTTAAGTCATTTTAATTTTTTGTGGGTACATAGTAGGCATACATATTTGTGGGATGCATGAGATATTTTGATACAGGCATGCAATGTGAAATAAGCACATCATGGAGAATGGAGTTTCCATCCCATTGAGCATTTACCCTTCAAGTTACAAACAATCCAGTTGTAGTTTTTACATTCTTTTATAATGTAAAATTAAGTTATTGACCATAATCACCCTGTTGTGCTATAAAATAGTAGGTCTTATTCATTCTTTTTAAGTGTTCTTTTTATGTATTCATTAACTATTGACAATAGAAATATGCCACTGTCTGTGTAGGCTACCCTACTTAATATGAATCACTAAAATATGAATGTTACAAACAATATACCTCAGACAGGTGCCTAATTCTTTATCCCTATCTCATTGAGCTTTCAACTGTACTCATCCAGATTACATCAGGGGAAAAGGCACAAGTGCTCTTGAACAGAGGTTCATTTCTCTTTTATGAGAAAGAATGGGGTGGCCTAAAACTTATAACAAAAAAAGAAAAAAATATGGGGCGGCTTTAATTTGGCTTCCGGATAACCATAAACCCATATATTAGTTTGGTGCAAAAGTAATTGTGGGTTTTGCCATTACTTATAATAATTAGAAAAACCACTATTATTTTTGCATCAAACTAATATTAAATGCTTGGGTTAAACATGAAAGGGATATGTGCACTACAGGAGTTGTATTAGTTGTTAGAACTCTGATCTCCTGGTCAGAGGTGCAACATAATGCTACAATGGTTGGGGCGTTTTTCCCCCAAGTTTAAGTGAACTGTGCAGTGATTTTGTTCATAATTTTTCAAACTAGGCGTAAGCACTAGACATGTTTCCTTACAATGATTAGATATCAAGATTTGTGCTTGGGCAACACATTTCTTCTAAGAACAGGCATCCAGACAAAGAATCAAAAAGCAAACAGAATAAACACTCCCTGCTCTGAAATCTGCATCTTCCAAATCTGCCCCTAACCTGATACTTACTAATCAATTAATACAAATTTGCCATTCAAGTGATTCACCTACGCCTACTGTAATTTTTTCTTTGCCACAAACAACATCTCCTTTCTCAACATATACATATATTACCCTATTTTATACATGCAGAGTGGCCAGTGTGTGCTGGGTGAGATTATATTGTATAAAAGTTTAACATTGAAAGCATTTATTTAATCTGTGCATAGACTTACTTTCAAAATGGGAATAAAGGCTGGGTACCCTAGTTTCCCACATCCCCTTTTGAAGTCTAAAATGTATTTCAAACAGCCCATAAAAATCAGAGCCAGGACTAGTGTTAGACGAGTGAGGCACTTTCCTTGGAAAAAATTTTAGGAGTTGAAAAACAACTCAGTAATGAAGAGAAGTAATATTTCAATGCAGTATTTTTTAAATTGAAGTGAAATATTCACAGTAAACAGAATGTCAAGATAGTAAATAAAGACAGGATCAGCATGACTGATTTTTTCTTTGCCTCAGGCAAAAGGTCTCAGCAGAGCACTATTGAAAACAATGTTACATTTTATCAAATACTTCAGAAAGTACAGCTTTTCATGTTCTGTAATACTGTGTATCTTGATGGCTAGAATCAGGCTATTGCTTGGTAATTTATCAAGCAGACCAGCAAATGTGCAACAGGTGGGTAGCAAAGGCTCTATTATCTGTCCAGGACCCACAGGGTTAAACAGTATTGTTTTTAGGAAAGAGGCCCAAACAGAAGTCAAGACCATATTTGACTACCTGCTGTTTTCTTCAGTGCTGTTGAAACTTCTTAATCTGAGCAATAGGGTCTCCAGAGGAAGCAGCGGAGAATCTGGCTTGATTAATTCATTCATGCCTTAAAAAACATAGAAAGGCAATGGTCAGGTGCAGCACGGAGAAGATGCTCAGAGAGTGCTGGAAAATTTCAAGAAGTGGATACTGAGATCCCAAAATCAATTACCACAGGAAAAGGAGAGTATAGAGAGTTACACTTAGCCATTAGTGGTAGCAAAGTAGAGTGAGTGAGAATCCCTTTACCATCTGACAACTCTTTTTGACATGGCAGCTTTTGGAAAGAGTGAGAGAAGGTAGGAATGTCTGTAGAAGGGTTTATGTGTCACTCTCTGGACACAAGGAGC
The DNA here is from genome assembly GCA_963574635.1 of Cheracebus regulus. Classification (NCBI taxonomy): domain Eukaryota; kingdom Metazoa; phylum Chordata; class Mammalia; order Primates; family Pitheciidae; genus Cheracebus; species Cheracebus regulus. Next base: position 11,087 of record CAUYQU010075234.1, read on the forward strand.
CCTTAACTATGGTTAACTGTGTTAGAAAAATCCCACAGCCTCTAGTTAAACTCTCAATACAGTTGAAGGATAAAAACTGTCTTTTTCAGTTAGTATCTTTTCTAAATAGTTGCCATGATCACAACTGTTTCATTAATTATTAAATACATATAGAGGGAGGGCAGGGAATGAAATACAAAGAATAACGTTTTTTACTTGGTAGAATGAATTAAAGGAACATAGAGGGGGACAGCCTTAGGTGGGTAACATGGTAGGATTACCTGAGATGCCAGATCATAAGTGTTTGCAAAGGATTCCACAAAGGGAAGGAGAAGGCAGGAAAGATAGAGGGAAGGCAACCAATGCAACAGCTTCCACTTACACAAATTTGCTTCGAGCTAATCCTCTTAACACAATGATTTTTATCTAGAATGATAGCTTTTGGGGGAATCCTTTGAAAGAGACTTGCATTCTAATGCCAGCTTCAGTTGAGTAATCTTGAACTACTTGCTTTGCTTCTCTCTCTCTTTTTATTTCTTCCTCATGTAAAATGAATCAAATAATAATGCCTACTCCTGGGGAACATGGTTAAGATTACATGAGATTTCATAAGTAAAAACCAATAAGACACGGCTTGGCTCATAACACGTGCTCAGTAAATACTATTTATCTTTTCTTGTTTTCTCTAGCATCTAGTAAATAGGGTACTAGACACATTAAAACTCCATAATAAATCCTTTCAAAAAGACCTGATAAGGAAAAAATAATGATCAGGATTAAATACACAGTAACATTCTTTTTAAATTATTTTTGTCCTTGAGAGAGAATAACACACTGGGAGAAACAGACCAAGTAGAAGAATAGTAACCAAAAGGCATGTCCAGAGGCCCAAGAATTCAAAGCAGCTTGTCATGGGGGCTAGGAGAGAAAACCTAGGCAGTAAGTTACAAAGTGACAGCTATATTCCTTGATGGTATGTTGTTTGTGAAGACAGAACCAGAACAGCCCAAGCACCACTTTAGTGTGTCAGATATGTGAGGACAAACTAGAGTAATAGTCTGCAGGGGCAGAGTTTAGTGACTGAGCAGGGTTATAGATTAATCATAAACACTAGCCAAATTTAGCTGAATAGAAGGAGATTCTATTGAAATAGTGAATATTCTTAGGCACTTTTAAATTTTTAATCATTTAATTTATTACATTTTATGGACAGGAGTCAGGTAAGATGTCAAAGAATGGATTTTGGTTTAAAGAGTCACTTCATCTTTTTTTCCAGAATAGACATATACTTTAAAACTATTCTGCTTACTTGCAAACTTTTTCAACTCCCAAGACAGGTCTTTTAGGCTGAGAGAAACAGAGTGTACGGAAAAAAGCACTAATCAGAGACATATGACACCAACTTTTTAGTCCTGGCCTTATCACTAACTAATGATGTGACCTTGGGAATGTCCCTTCTATCTCTTAACCTCTGTATTTCATCTGTGGAGTGAGGGAGTGACTAGATTATCTCTAAGGTTACTTTTAGCACTGACAAGTCTAGTAGAAAGTTTGATTAGGCAGATAGGCCCAATTCTTGGTAAATATTGGAGGAGATGTGAAGAAACCCTGTGTTCTTCCTCCCCAGTGTATTATCCTTCAGGCCTGACTGAATCCTCACATCACAACTTTAATTGCCTGGGCCCCATATCCAATCCAAGACCCATAGTCTTAAGCACACTTTTCTAGTTAGCACAGATTTGTTCCTCTCACAAACTACTCCCTATCAAAATATCCCATATAGCCATGTTTCTACTTTTATGCTTAAAACCATTGAGATATGATAAGTGGATTTAAGCTAATGCATTAATAAGTGAGAACTAGAAGATAGTATCCAGGATCTTCACAGGGAGTATGCAGGATTATCCTAGCAGCCTTTCTTAAATAAAAACATGGGGACTATTGCAGATCTAGACCAAAAGGAGCACAGTAGCATGAAAGATGAGTAGAGGAGAGGTTATAGTCAGCTCGATTCCCTCATATCATACACTGGAGCCCTTTCAACAGCCAATGTATGGAGTAACTCAACAAGTTCAATAAACAGATATTTACTGAGCACCTTGGTTAGCATGCCATATACATTGATAAGTTCAATGGTGATGTAGATAATGATTAATGAGCCTTATAATAATTTATCATTTTCTGGAAGACCTGATTGAGCATTTTAAATAAAAACTAGACTTTATTAGTCTTGATTAAACCTTTGCTAATTTTGTATTAATCTCTTTGAATGCTTTGCTTTTTACAAACAAGGTAACTGAGGCCCAAACAAAGTAAATAAGACTCATCCTGAGTTATATAACAAGTTAACAGCACAATCAGAACTAGAACCTAAGTATTAGTTTAAATGGCTTTTGTTCATTTCTTCACATCACATTTCCTCCCTTCCATGCATTCTATATTATGTGCATAGCTATTTCTCTTTCCATCATGTGGTCAGACCATCTAAATGTAAGATTTATGTTTTTGAGAACTGTCAGTTTTTTACATCAAACACCAGCATGCAAATCACCAGAAACAAGTTGTCCCTTTGTTTTTGTTTTTTTTCTACAATGGTGTAGAAACCCATACTCTTAACTATATGCAGAAGAAACCATAACCTATTCCTGTCCATTCCCCATATTTCTAACTCTACCTTACTCCAGACAGAAACACAGATATTCTTTTTACATTGAGTTCATTCATTTCTGCTGGCATCCAAGACTGGAAGAAAGTGACTAAAATGAGAGAAATGTTATTTTTCCTCTTTGGCCCATTTCCTGCTGCTCCGGTTTGCTAAACTATCAAACTAGGACAAAAGAATGAAGTGATGAGACATGGAATACCTTGCTGTAAATCACATCATCATGCTAGATATCACAGAAGATTAAAAGAAATGAGACATGGCCCCTTCCCTGGAAAAACTGACAGAATTGAAACAAGAAAAAAAAAAGAGAGATGTGTAAAATTAATTATTAAATTGGGCAGGTCAAATGCTAAGCTCTATAGAAAGCTGCTATATATTTAGAGTAGAAACATACAACAGACCTTAAAGTGGTTGGACTATACCATACGGTATTTCTAAAAGCAGTGATTTACTGATCCATAAAAGTTATGCCTCTCTCATTTATTGCGCTGCAAGCCTTAGAACTGTTTTGCTCCTCATAAGCACTTCAAGCTGCAAGCTTAACCAAGCATAATGCTGACACGTGCCAAGGGAAATTTGTCAGGTGAAAAGCAAATGCAACTCAATGTTCTCAGTGTGATTTCAATCCAGTAGCACAAGGTATTTTGCCAATTATACAGAGGAGCTCTGGCAAAAGAAATACAAAGTACCTGTTCAGTATCTGCATGATGATCCATACCCTTATGAGAGAAGTGTCCTCAATTATACCATTTTCACAGGTAGAGAAACTGAAAAATGAGAGAGTTTAGTATCTTGTTCAGGTTTACATATCTGGTCAGCCCCAAAGTAGTATGACTTCAAGCTTGTGATTGGTGCCTGCTGAAAGCATAATTTAGAACAGAGTTTAGGAATTGATGTCCCAATGTTCTTCCTCTATTTCCTCTTGGATAGGGAGCACAGACAGAGGAGGTGAGTTTTTAGAGAGCAGGAAAATGTGGTGGGAAATAATTAGCGTTATCAGTAGACAGACTGGACTAAAACTTTCTTATTGTGTTTTTGTTCTTTTAACTCAAGATTTGATAACTGACTGGATCAGATGGTTGCCACACTGAGCTCCTAAACTTAAGTATGCGATTAGATTCCAGTTAATTCTCTCTGTAATGTAGCCATAGAATATTCTCTGAACCAAGAACAGACATCCTATGACCTCCAAGTCCTTGATCATAAGGAAAAAGCTTACTCACAAATATAAAAATAGCTCTATCCTCTTTTCTGATGGTTGATGTGTAAACTTGATTTTGCACATGAAGGATCCCATGTTTCCCCCAAATTCTAACGCCTTATACCCAATATAGAATGCACTAGGAAGCCAGCAAAAAAGTTAATACATAAATTAATCTATGCTCCAGATCTGTTTAGGAGAGCCTCTGTGTAAAATTTTCTGAGCCCTTTCCTTTTGTTGATTTTAACTTCCATCTAAAACCACAGGTTTTGTTCTAATCTCTAACAGAGCCTTATATCTGGAGTTCAGAACCTTTGCTCTTAAACCTTAGCATGTCATAGATTAGATTATGTATAAGAAAGCAAAAGTTCTACTACGATTTTCTTTTTACGTTATGTCAGCTTAAATGTAGATGGATGGTGATTCTGTTTAAGGCAAAAAGTTCCATGAAATAACATATCTTCTTCCTAAATCTCTCTTGTATAATCAGATTTAATATGTGCTAGCTTATTCTCCTCAAGTAAATAAGCTCTAAGAGGGCAGAGGTTATATTTTGTAAAAATAGTAAACACATCATAAAGACTGGTTGAAGATAACTAAAGCATTTAATTATTGCTTTTTTCAATTCTGTTGTATTCATTTTATTCCCTATTCCCCACTTCCTTTTCCTTGTTCACCTAGCCTAAATCCAATGAAAGGACAGCCTGTTTTGAAATGGGTACATCTCAATTTCTTCTATTACCAACTCTCTTGATACTCAAGTGGAAAGGGACAAGATAGTGAATTATAGCTTTATCTTATAGAGACAGTATAATATATAGAAAGAGCTTTGACAATCAACAGAACTGTGTTTGAAACTCAACCAAGATAGATATGTTTATTGCATAGATTATGGTGGTGGTTTCCCAGGTATATATTTATCTCCAAACTCGCTAAGTTACATATATTAAATATACACATCTTTTTGTATGTTAATCATACTTCAATAAAGTGGTATTGAAAAAACAGTTGTATATCATTGGAAAGTTATGTAATTTCTTTTTTAAAAAATTTATTTATTTTAATTTAGGTGCATACTATGAACATTAGTTTCTTAATCTGTAAAATGGAGAAAATAAATCTACATTTATTTATTGCTTAAATAAATAAATAATGTACATTTGTTGTTGTCAAAATGATGTAAGGCATCTTGCCCCATACTTAGTAATTGTAAGTGTACAATTTAAATATATAGATAGATAGATAGATAGATAGATAGATAGATAGATAGATAGATAGGTAGATGATAGATAGATGATAGAACACTAAAAATAAGAGATCCAGTGGTAGATAAGCTCAAAAAACCTGCTAAATCTTAGATTCTGAATAGCTGCTTAGATGTTTTCTAGCTTTTTCTAGAGTTGTTACTAAAAATATACTTGATTTAGAATAGAATATAAGCTCCACAGGGAGATAATTAACATATCAAGATGGTCTGAATCTGATGTTGTCCCTTAGTTTATGGTGCAACTTTGGATCTCCTTTGCAACTCATGTATGGAGCTGTGAGAAGGCTCTGAGAACTAAAAGTAAGTCCAAAATCCAAAATCATATTAGAAAACTATTATTTTTCCTTTGCCAAAGAAACTAGACTGAACTCCCAGAGATGTGGGACTAGAACAAAGCCAAAGGCTCAGTATTCCCCATGAAGAAAATAAAATCAGTACGCTTATGAGTGAGACTGAGCAAACCAAACCTAATTTTCATTCTAAAATAAATTATTACAATCTAAAAATCATTTGTCACCCAAGAAAGGGTTATATGAAATTAAATCTTTATTTTGAAAACAAATTTTTACATATGAAACCAAATCAATTCTATCTTTTCAACTGATGTGCTGAAATTTTGCAGAAAAAAATAAAGGACTGATCACCACTTCTTAGAAGTGTTTCATATTATTTTACTCCATATGACAAGTAGGTTAATGCATGCAAATGTTAAATAGGTTAAATTTGAAATTTTCAAAGCAACATCACACAGTCTTTAGAGGGGAATATATTAGGGTGATTTACTATCAATTTTAATTTCTATTGTGTGTCCAAAATTTTTCCAATGAGTATCCAGGTATGTCACTAAATGAAAATTATGGGTAAAAGACTGCATCTGGATGTATTGTATTCAAGTAGCCCACGTAACAGAAGTTCCACAGCATTTGGGAAGGGACCAGCATGATTAACCATCATGCCCATATTCTTCCAATATTGATTTAGCCTATAGTTTTACTCTGGCCATTCATGCTTGGTCCAAATCACAGTCAAGGAATAACTTATAACCTGGGGTGATCAACTGTAATATTTTTTCTCTATTGGACTATGTCACAGAAATTTTCAAATTTAATTATTCCCAGAGGTCAGCTAGTTTTAAATTTTCTGAGTAATTGTTCCCCTGGAAGAGATACAAACAGGCACAAAGATAATATTTCATAATGTAAAAGTCTTAAAACTGTAACTCAGAACTAGAGCAGTCATTAACAAATAACTATACATCAAATATAATCCAGGTTATAGTCTCTATTCTGAAAAGCAGCACTTTTCTCTCTGCAGATTGCAGAATGTACTCAAGAGTGTTTGCTTAACCAAATTTCATGCCAAAAAAACTGAGGGAAGTTTAATCTATTCTCCATGGTCAAAAGAGCCCTTCAGCAAAATTTCAGAGCAAAACTGGGTATCCCTATATCCAATATATGATCCCTTACTCAGGATAACTTGGGCCCTAAATCTGCCTTCCCTAAATAATCCAAATGGATTATTTAGACCAGCCACTTTACAGTCTAATCTGTTATATTCATACTCTGCTTCAGCTTGGTAGAATTTTCTTTTTAACCCTAGTAAGCTTTTAGAAATCATATCATTTCAAAGAGAAAGGCATTACTGTACCAGATTCCTTGAAATGCACTGTGACTGCTTTGGATACAAAATTCTTTTCTACAGTCAGTAGTTCTTCCTCACAGAGACTAATGCTAGGCCAAATTACTGAACGAATTTCCTTTGTTAAATTGAGTTAGTTTTAGGAAGTATTACAACATTAGTACTACCTAGTTTTAACCCTAACTTTTTTAGAAGAGAGAGAAACCAACAGGTACATTTATAAGTAGAAGGTGTAAAAAGGAAAAGAAAAAAAGATACAAATAAGAACAGATCCCAATCAAAACTGGACCAAAGAATACAGAAGCAGAACACTATTGCCATAAGGATGTAGGGGAACAAGTTAAAGAAATATGTCTTTAGAAAATTAAATGAGTAAGTCTTTCTGTATCAAAATTACTAGGGGCCGGGAAACTATAGATTAAAATAAAATGTAAATTTTAAAAAATAGACTCGGTGGGGTTTTTCTTCTCATAATGTACTTTGCTGGTAGTATTTAATTGTAAAAACATATCTGAGAAATAATAAATCAATCTATATTCTACATGTTATTCATTTTTCAGCACACCATTTGGTCTGACACTTCAAATGGAGTAGATACCAAAAATAACACACTTTTAGTTTTAAAGAAATAACTTATAAGTCATCAGTATTACCTAAAAAAGATTAAATACTTTGAACATTAAATTATTTCATCACTGTTATCCTATGCTTATATTGTAAGAAACATTTTATCATACAGAAATATGTCATTGGGGTCAAGCTCAGGGGCTCATGCCTGTAGTCCCAGCACTTTGAGAGGCCAAGGTCGGTCGGAAGATTGCTTAAGGCCAGGAGTCCCAGACAAGCCTGGGCAACATGGAGAAACCCTGTCTCCACAAAAAAGTACAAAAATTAGCCTTGTGTGGTGGTATGTGACTACAGTCCCAGCCCCTTGGGAGGCTGAGGTAGGAGAGTCATCTGAGCCTGAGGAGATCAAGTCTGCAGTGGGCTACACTCGTGCCACTGCATTTCAGCCTAGGTAAGAGGGTGAGACCCTGTCTCAAAAAAAAAGTCATCGATGTATAAGAAATATCTGGTAACATGTGATTAGCTTATAAGAAATACCTGAATCTGATCCGCCAAGTAAAGCTGAAAAAACATTTAGCTAAATAATAATAACAATGTTAAAGCCTTTCATCTAAGAATGTAGAGAAAACCTTATTTTCTTCCCTAAGTAGTGTGACATTTCGCAAAAGCTTTTTGAAGAGGCAAATATTATGTCAGGAAGTAGCAAAGGAGTTGATGGGTTTTTTGACTTGATGACAGATATTTGCATTTATTTGAGGTTTCCAGTGACATAGAATTATGCTATCCAAGATGCAACTGAGTCTGAATTGGCAGCCCTGCCTCCCACAGTGGGTTTAAGTCTTGCTTCTGCATGACCCACATAACTGATCCTGGTAGTGGTTCAAATTGTAGTTTCCTCACTAGGTAACTAAATTTAGTGAACTTCTTGACCCATAACCAAGTTTCCAGAGTCTATACAGACTTGATTTGGGCTAATATCTGGCATATCTGATTATTTGTTAGGAACTCTGTCTGCATCTTGATCCCTAGCTGCTGCTAGTGCAGTTGTTGCTGCAAAGAAAAGTGATGCCTCTGGAGCACAATCTTTGTTTATCTTCCGAAGACTATACCAGAAGAACCCACTTTAATTTTCAAATATCAGATAGCACTTAGTTATATGACAAACATTACTAATAGTCAACCCACTAATTACTGTATCTTTTTCAGGATTCACATACTACCACTTACTGTACATATTTATCTTCCTCACACTCTAACCTTAGTTGATCGACTGCATATGCCTGTTTATTGCAGACAGAAACCCTAAAATCTTGACTCCTTTCTAAAATCTGGAATCTTCTAGACCTCAGGACCTACTAAATACTCTCTCTTGTCTAATGAATCGGCCATAATGTTGCTCTGACATTCAATACAGCACATAAGCATCCAGTATGTGGCCTGGTCTGTGTTAATCTTGTATTACAGCATGTAGTATCAATTTGCATTTTGGTTTTTTTTTTTTTCTTTATGAGCACACTAGGAAAAACTCTTTCCTATTCTTGGAAGGAAACAGGGGTAAAACCCAGAAACTCAAGGCCTGTTACAATATTAGGGTCCTTTGGAGAAGCCTGAAGTGTGCCCTGGTATTGAGAGATTCTTGAATGCTCTCAACATGAAATCTTTTAGCATTTCCCAAAGAATAATGCATGTCTTTTAATCCACAAACCTTGATAGTCAGCAAGGGGAAATGAACAGAGCACTGGACAAGGTATAAAAAAGCATGTATTCTACGTTTGTCTCTGTCACACACAGAGGTACTTGACCCAGTCACTTCACCTCTATGAGTCTCAATTTTTCCAACTGCACAATGTATGCTATGAATCTACTTTATTTCCCAAAGTATAAAAATTTCAGATGTTTGCCATTGCTCTGAAGTGACAAGAGCTGAATCAGTTTCTGATAATTTCTTATTCTTGGACTTGGGATCTAGAGACTGATTCTTGAAACCTATAGCATAAAAAGAAGACTTTGGGGGGATCAATGTAATGGGCAGTGGAAGAGGGACCTTCTGTGCCCCCCTTTTATCAGGATTGGGTAGAGATCAGGAAAAGGAGTTTACTTCCCTTTCTGGTTCTGTGTAGCTGATTAGTGCCAAAAGTATCTATGAGTGGAATGCAGAAGGTATGCTTTTTTGTCCTTTTCATTTCAGTTACCTAGTACAAAGGGGGATCATGACGTGCATTCATTCCTAAGGCTCTTCGGATGAAATTCAGTGAGATATTAGGAGCAATTTATTACCCACTTTGTGTTTACTCATCTTTATGTTATTCAACATTGTATTAAACTGGCCCCAACAAAATAGATACACTAGGTGGTTCCTGTCTCATAAAAATATTATTACAAACATAGCAAAGCAGAGCAGTACATGTATTCACAAGTGCAAAGCACATTATCTGAAACTAAAAGTATATCCTCCTTGGATACAAACTTCTTGGCATATCCAAATGTTTGCCAGTGTGACTGGTACAATCTTGCTCTGGGTGGAAGAACTTTAATCCTCTCTATAAGTTTAATGTTTTTTTGTTTTTATACCTGATATGTACAGAAGCTAAAAGAAAAATAAAATATTCCTTGCTGAATGACCCAAAGCTCTATAAAGCATATAGTTCTACTTATTGAATAAAATTATAACTTTTTCTTTTATGGAAAATTTAGAGCAGTATAAAATAAAGTCCATATACATTACTGTTGACAGTAGAGGAAGGAGCAGGAAAGTTATTTGAGATTTAATATTGGGTCATGTTGTACCACATCCCTCCTCATTTCCATCTCTCTCTCAAGCAAGAATTCATGACTTTGCTTCTTTTAGTCTCTGAATGCAGCTCCTAGCAGTTACACAAGATTGATCATCATATGGTTTAAAGTGTCATTATATGGTTTAAAGACAAAAGGCACCATCCTAAACATTTTCTCTTGGAGCACAAAAAAGAAACAATATGCAAACAAGGAAATAATTGCACTTACATTTTGTCAAAATAAGTCAATTTTGAGTATCAAGAAATGCAAATTAAATTCAAAATCATTTTAACCATTGTTGATTTTTTAAATGTGCTGATTACTTACTATTGTAGATAGAGCTTATCTATGAAAAACAGACCAACTATGCCTGTTATAGTTCTTATTTTCCTTTTCTCCGATTATAAACAAGTTTTCTTAAACGTGTTTTAAAACAATGTTTATATCTATCATTAATTACAACAATTAACTTTTACAGTGAAAATTAGTAACTTACATAAGCTTATAGGAGCGTGCATATATGTTAGCAAAGGTCCTGAAGTACAGCTCTCATTTTTTAAATAATAGTTCATTTTGAAAAGGATGCAAAGTTAACCGATTTAATTATGCAGAAGATAAAAATATCACTCCCAAAGAGTAATAGCAACAAGTAGATAAAAATTATCTTGCATCTTCGTATAAGCAACTCTACTTAATACAAAACAGGTTAAATTGCAAATGTTCACAGGAATGTTTTATTCAATATCAATTGAGCTAATCACATTACTAAAGATCTCTCCATGTCAAACTTATATTTTCCCAAGTTTACAGTTGCCTCCCTCCTCCGGCAGCCCACCACACAATTATTTTTGTTTGTGCAAATACCAAAAAAAATAACATTTAAGGATGGTCCAAGTTCATTATATCCAAAACTGTCCTTAGACTTGACAAGTCGTACAGATCTTGTGTGAAGAGTCCAGTTCTAGATATTAAGGGAAAAACGCACAGATGAGAGCTAATGATGCATAAACAATTAGAACCTACCATTTCAGTTTCTTTCTGTTTTCTTCAGAGATCTCCAAAGGATTCATGTGACGGCCACTCCAACAAGGATGCTGCTGATCTGTGCATCAAGATAGGCTCCTGTTTTGAAAATGACCAGTCCAATGCTCCTTCACTAGCAAAAGGAAAAAAAAAAGAAAGAAAGAGGAAGAAAAAGAGAAAGAAAAAGAAGGAGGGGAAAGGAGAGGAAAGGAGAGGAAAGGAAAGGAAGGGAGGCAGGAGAGATGGAGGGAGGGAAGAAAATAAATAAAAGTAAAAATAATACAAAATAAAAGAAAGCCAAAAGAAAAATTATGAAAGCAAAAGGAAAAAAATTATCAGGAATATCTAACCACTACCATGTTGAAAAACATAGTAGTAAGATATCAGAGTGAATTATGCAAGCCACTCTCTATTTACACTGAACCTTTCCGTTATCCAGGGGGCAGCCAGCGTGCTCTTTTGCTTTCATTCTCTCCACCCCCCGCCCACCCCTGTTAATGATGCAGCACTACACTGCTGTATGTACAGCCTGCAAAGCTTCACACTTAGGAAAATAAATTCTCCTTTCTATTTCTAGGGCCACAGTGCATTGTCTTCTGTGGCTGCACTCAGCTTTGGGTTCATGATAACACACAGCCTATTTGTCTATGGAGTCCTTTGCTGAAGCTAGGATCCCTGGAGTTGCTTCCAGAGATAGTGGACCACTACAACCTTAGGGTGATCTTTTCTCACAGCCTCTCACTTGTGTTCAGTTACCAAAGTGAACATTCTCAAGAATATTCCCTAGAAAGCTCCCAGTTGGAGAGGTCAAGGTGAGCATGATATTTGCCTAGGGCATTCTTGAATACACAAACCTCTAAAATTCTCACATTGAATTAAATACCCCACTCCTTAAGAGGAATTTGGAGGTATAATCCACTTTCCACTTCCTGTCTATCAATTTCCCATTGCCCTCAGGGTCCCTGTTATCAAGAAGTGCAGGTAAAGCCCCCATTTCCTCTCAAGTGGTTAGGCAGGATCCAATGAAAAGAAGTTGGTTTTCTGTAGCCCAGACCCCACTGCCACAGGCTCTTGAAGATTGTGTTCCAAGGAGCTCCAGAGTGACAGACCCCTGAGACCAGTGCCACCCTGTATTAGGTACCTAATGTCCCCCTCCCCCACTCCCCCAAAGATAGATGAACAGGAAGCAGCTGGAGGTAATACCCATGACTTAGGTAATACCTCTAGATAAAAATAAAGGGACTTTTCACATAGGCCATGGAAGAAAAAAATATGTTATTGCAGGTTCAGCCTTGTGCCAAGAGATACCTGTGTGGTATGTTATAGGGAATACCTGGAGGGCTCTTCACCTCAAAATGTCACCTCCACTATGCCTGAAACATGAGTCCTGTAGGGGCAAGAATTTCTTTCTTCCTGAGGTCTTGATTTAAAAATTCTCATTCTCCTAGAAATATTCTTATTTTAAAAACTTGGTGTGAATGAGTTTAGAACTGTAAAAGTAGGAGTACATGCTGAGAACAGAATATAAAGGAAAATTGAAGAGATCCAAGGATAGGAAAATGGAACTGCTAAAAGCAAATTAAAGATTTTGTCATAAGCTACCTTTAGTGAGAATCACCTTGAGCAACTGGAGAAAAATATAAGAGAAAAAAGGGGTTTTGGTGTTTTTGTTTTGTTTGTTTTTGTTTTTAGAGACAAATTCTTGCTCTGTCGCCCAGGCTGGAGTGCAGTGGCCCAATCTTGTCTCACTGCAACCTCTGTCTCCTGGGTTCAAACAATTCTCATGCCTCAGCCATTGGGGTTACAGACATATGCCATCACATCCGGTGAATGTTTGTATTTTAGTAGAGATGGGTTTTTACCATGTTGACCAGACTGGTGTTGAACTCCTGGCCTCAAGTGATCCACCCGCCTTAGCCTCCCAAAGGGCTGAGATTACAAGCATGAGCCACTGAGCCCAACCAAAGAGTAAACTAATCTAAATGTGTATTAAACCATACATATTGACAACAGAGAGAAATATATTGCCCTGGCATTTTCTTTTGATTCTGTGTTTTCGGGTCTGGCAGATGATGTGGATAATATTATGTTTGTTTGTTTAGAGAAATAGTTTTTCTACTTGCTTGAGTGTGTCTAGAGTTCATTGTGATGCTCTGTTTCCTCACACTGTCTTAGCTTCATTCAGCATACATATATTTAATAACTCCAAAGGGTAGAGCAGTGGATCAAATTCAACTGAGGAGGTAAGAATAAAGGACAGAGTGGCAGAGGCCTGATGGCAAAGGAAAGAATGCCATGTCCCAGCAACTCTTTAAAATCCAATTAAGCAGATAAGACATATATATATATATATATATTTAAATATATAATGCAATAATATATATAATGCAATAATATATATAATGCAATAACATATATAATGCAAATATATATAATGCAATTGCCCCAAATGTAAAGCCATATGAATGTAATAAGGGCCCAAGAATGTCATATCTAGTGCTGTAAGATTTCAGAGAAGGCAAGGATCTCAGAGAGCTAGAGTAATGGGTACAATACTATTATAGAAGTCAGACAAGTCTTCCAGAAGGAGAAGGGTTTGGGCTGGGCCTATTAAGAACCATAAGATTTTAGTAAGTAAAGAATAGAAATATTATTTGAATTTCTGAAAACCCATAGCTCTTGCCACTTTTTACTGGCTCACCTCTTGATATCCTCACTTTCCACCCTGCTTGCTTCCACCAAATAAGATTTGGGTGTAGGCATGTTTTTCTCCTTTTGTAGAACGAACATCTTTTGAATTTTCAGCCTCAGATAGAACTCTTAGGAGCCGAACTTCATGTGTTTTGAAATAAAACACCCAGTGGTGAAATTCCCTGAGTGATACCTTTTCTATTTAGGTCAAGAAATTTTGGGCTGACTAGAACCAAAGGAAACAATCCTATAAGAACGTCTGAACTTTCACTCCCAATTGGTCCAATAATAGTATATCAGAGCTGAAGGGGATATGAGTGGTGGTATAGTCTAAGCTCTCATTTCAAAGATGAAGAAAGTAAGAAAGAAGGAAACTGGTTCAAATCTCACAGTTAATTAATGATAGAGTTTGGATCTGAAACATGATTTTTTGACTCTTAAGACAATGTTTTTACCAAAATAATTTCCAAATGGCCAATGTCTCATGGCATCCATGAAACAGGTGATTTATTTGTAGTTACATTATTTGTAGCAAGGGTTTCTCTTGTTTAGTTACAGAGGCAAGGTCAAATATTAAATGGACTCAAAAACTACACTTCATGGCTCTGCCTATATATACACACATATGTGTGTGTGTGTGTATGTATATACATATATATATATATATATATATAATCTAGAAAAAGAAAAAGATCAAGCCTTCTTAAATTAAGAATATTCTTAATAAAAGATATATAATAAAGATATATATAATAAAGATATATAATAAAAGATATATAATAAAAGAATATTCTTAATAAAAGAATAAAAGATCATTCTTTTATTCTTTCCCTATAGAGCAACTCTAAAATATAAAATGTATTAAAGTGGAAGCAAAGTAAAAGTTTCAGCTCTTAATATAGGTTTGAGGAGATAATTTCCTATATAATGAATGCTTCTTTATTATTTAATGTTTACCTTGTGATTCTAAAATTACTAGGTCTCAAGTTGCCTTCTTTGTTATACTGTAAATAAAAGATTACATAGAACAGTATAGATTATGATTAATGTAGTTTTTTCTAAACGTATGCATACCATCAGGCCTACAGTTTTAAATACAAGGGATCCTCCCATTCCAATGATTTTTAATATTTTTAATAGTTATGTTTTAATCACGACTAAAATTTGTTTAGCATTCTATAATATGTAAAGTGCTTTATGTCTGGCCATGCACTTGCACAGAATTAACTCATCAACATCAATAAAATATAAAGTGATAAAATTAAAAAATTAAAAGACATTTTAAAAATCAGTTATTCAAATTATTTTGGGGTGGGAGTTATGAGTTAGAGTACTAATCATATTCATTCCTTGTTTAAGTAAAATATTTTTTGTGGATGACAAAGGTATCTTATGGCCTGAGAGTTGACAATGTCCCAGGCACTGTGTTTTATATGAATGTGTTTTACAATCATTATTTTATTTATTCATCAAAACAACTCTATATTTTAGGTATAATGCTGACCTCATTTTATAGTCGAAAAAACAGGCTCAGAGATGTTAAGTAACTTTCCCCAAGTTACACTGCTTTGATAGTCAATAAAATGCTCAGTATGGATTTGGTGTTTTGAAATTAAGATGTTTTCAAACCAAAGAATGTTACTGCCGATTCTCAGGTTATAATGGTACATTTGGTAAAGTATAATACTGCAACTGAATTTTATTAAACATTATTTTTTTCAATCAGAAAATAAAAGAAGAACTTATTAATATAGATTCAGGGAATTCACAGCACTAACGGAAAAATACCCAGTCTTGGGGTGATGGTGTTATGGCGGCATTAGGGAGATCCTGTATTTCTCAGTACCACAAATTCAAGCAGTTACAGGGTCGACCACTTGCTAAATTCTTTCCTACCTTGCCAGAGTTTTCAGTTCTATCTGCTACCAGTATGTTTTGTTTGTCCTCGGGGGTTAGTCTCTGAACCGATTCTGGAAAATGGTGGGAAACAGAATTCATTTTGCAGAAATCTACTGAGTCTAGGAACAAAGTGAAGGGGAATGGGTGGAAAATTGTTTCTATACAAGATAAATGCTCCAGTGTCAGATGCAAAATGGCACTTTCCTCAAGATCATGATTCTTTGCAAAACCAATGTAGTAAATTTTAACTTGCTAACTGAATTTCTATTCTTTAGGCATAAGATAAAGAAAGAAAGAAATGGTTCAAAATGTAGTGCCCAAAATAAAAATTAATGATGTGACCGTATGCTAGGGCAAGTTTGCAGCCTGAAAGGAACCTAATTTGTTATCGGAAAAATGTCCAGAATATAGTATACTAAAACTTATAGCTCTGGATTTTCCCATCAAATGTAGTACTCAGGGGAATCGAGCAGAGGAGTGTTGTTTGGATTTACATACGAAGACAAGAATCTGAGCCAGGAGTGGTTTAATTTTTATTGATGTTTTTAAATCCTTACAATTAGCAACAAGCAGAACTTGGTGATAGGAGATTCAGCTAGGGCCCACAAAAGTCACTTTATACAGCCTGCATTCATGTATGCACATGTGGGCAAAGCCCTATAGAGAAAGAAACACTCTTATGAACAGACAGAGTGGAAGGTCACCTATCACTCACAATAAAATACTCAATGAAAGTGTTATAATGCACAAAAACCCACTCACACACCTGCCACTCGTTTGAAAAGCTAATATTTCAAGTGTGTTCTTATTGGCTATTCCCCTTGTGTGCCCTTTTTGCAGAAGCAAACTCTATTGGGAAGGGTAAATGTGTAGCCTCAAATTCCTCATTAGGGTTTTATTTTAATAGGAATTAGTGTTAACTTTATCAGGTGAATCTACTCTCAGAAGAGACCCTGGCAATTTCAGTACGATTAACAAGAAAGGAATACTAAAGAGAAATGAGAAGAGTATGGAGAAGTATTTACCACACAATTTTGCCTTAAGCCAAACCTGCTGACCACATTAGAGACTTGTGGAATATTGGGAGTAAAAGGATTCTTAGACATCTTACTGGACATAGATTTTTACTGGTGAGTCACTCATAGACTTCAGATGGTCCTTGAATCCCTGAAAGCATTTATGAAGTCTTCTGTTTGCACTCTTATGTGCATTTTTCTTAAGAGAAAGTTCATAGTTTTAATCAGATTCTTAAAGGAGTCTGGGACCAAAAACATGCTAAGAATCACTGGGCTAATGAATTGTCACCTCAGACTCTGCTATCAGGAAGTGCAACCTGGCAGGAAGGGCCCAGCATAAGGGTTTTCAGATAGTAATCCCCCAAATGGTTACAAACCACTGATCTGTCCAACTTCCTCATTTTACAGGTGATGAAATTTAAGCCCAGAGACCTACAAATCTTGCCCAAATATGGCATAATCAGAGTCAGTTCAGTGTCAATTATTTTGAGAGGTTATCTCTCATATGTACATCTTTCTATTTTCCTTGATATTTCTTCTCAGTTGCTGTAGGTGCTAAAGTGAGTACTACTTGTTTTGGATACAGACTTATGCTGGTACTTTCAGATCTGAGTAAAGGCAGGAGAGGAAGGGCAATAAAAAAGGAAAGAAAATATTGACTACATGGGTTGCATCCATTATATTTAATGTAATTTTAAAGCACAGGTTTTTTTTGAGCTTAAAAAATATCAAATTGTACAAAAATGTTTGAATGTGTGTGTGCATGTGAGTGTACGTGTGAGATAAATTTTGTGTATGTATTTTACTAAAAAAGGTTCTATTGCTATCATAACCTTCTTAATAGTCCATGACCTCAAAAAAGTCAGAAATTATTGACCTTATTTTAAGATAACTAAGGCCCAGAGAAAAGAGACCTGTTTGTGTTTCTATAGCTTGGAAGTGGAAAAGCCAAGATTAGAACCCAGTCTCTCAAATTTGCTTTGATGCTATTTACGTTGTCCCAAACAATCTTTCTTCACTACCAGATCTCTCTAAATAATATACATTTTGATCTTTCCTCTATTTGTTATTTGGGAAAGAATCTGATCAGATGTCCTCAAGACTACAGACATCATAGACAATATACAGAAAGGAGTTTTTAAATAATTAAGGAAGATTTAAAAAGAGCTTATTTAAAAAAACCCTTTCTAAATTAGCTGGACATGGTGGTGTGCTCCTGTAATCCCAGCTACTCCGGAGGCTGATGCTAGAGAATTTCTTGAACCTGAGAGGCAGAGGTTGCAGTGAGCCAAGAATGCACCATTGCACTCCAGCCTAAGTCACTGAACGAGACTCCATTTCAAAAAATAATAATAGTAATAATGGCAGATCTAAGATGGCCAAATAGGAACAGCTCTGAATTGCAGTTCCCAGTGAGAACAATGCAGAGGATGAGTGATCACTGCATTTCCAAATGAGTTTTTACTGCCCACAGACCAGGAGATTTCCTGGCAGAAAAGCGCCATGAGTTTCCAGCATGGCTGTTTCAGCCGGAACCATGGGTTTCCACAGAAAAACCCACACAAATCTGGCACCTGGAATGCCTGGGAGACAGAGCCACCCATTCAACTGAGAAAGAGGGGGCTGAAACAGGGAGCCAGGTGCTCTGGCACGGCGGGTCCCAATCAGCAATCTGAAATGCTCTGGACTGAGAGTTTCGCAGCAACTGCAGCGGGACCCAGGACAGTCAAGCTTGGGGGAAAGGGTGTCCACCATTACCGAGGAAGTCCACCATTACTGAGGCAGTCTGGAAATGGTAACCTGATGGAGCTGAAAAACACAGCACAAGAACTTCGCAAAGCATATATAAGTTTCAATAGCCAAATCGACCAAGTAGAAGAAAGAATATCAGAGATTGAAGATGAACTCAATGAAATAAAATGAGAAGGCAAGATTAGAGAAAAAAAGAGTGGAAAAAAATGAACAAAGCCTCCAAGAAATATGGGATTATGTGAAAAAATCTGATCTACATTTGATAGGTGTACCTGAATGTGATGGAGAGAATGTAACCAAGCTGGAGAACACTCTTCAGGATATTATCCAGGAGAACTTCCCCAACCTAGCAAGGCAGGCCAACATTCAAGTCCAGGAAATACAGAGAACACCACAGAGATATTCCTCAGGAAGAGCAACCCCAAGGCACATAATCATCAGATTTACCAGGGTTGAAATGAAGGAAAAAATGCTAAGGGCAGCCAGAGAGAAAGGTTGGATTACCCAGAAAGGGAAGCCTATCAGAATCATAGTAGATCTCTCCTCAGAAACCCTACAAGCCAGAAGAGTGTGGGGTCCAATATTCAACATCCTTAATGAAAAGAACTTTCAACCTAGAGTTTCGTATTCAGTCAAACTTAGCTTCATAAGCGAAAGAGAAATAAAATCCTTTAAAGACAAGCAACTGCTGAAAGATTTCGTCACCACCAGGCCTGCTTTACAAGAGCTCCTGAAAGAAGTACTGAACATGGAAAGGAACAACCAGTACCAGCAACTCCAAAAATGCACCAAATGGTAAAGACCATCAACACAATGAAGAAACTGCATCAACTAATGGGCAAAACAACCAGCTAGCATCAAAATGGCAGGATCAAATTCACACATAACAATATTAATCTTAAAAATAAATGAGCTAAATGCCCCAATCAAAAGACACAGCCTGGCAAATTGGATAAAATGTCAAGACCCATCAGTGTCCTATATTCAGGAAACCCATGTCATGTGCAAGGATACACATAGGCTCAAAATAAAGGGATGGAGGAAGATTTACAAGCATATGGAGAGCAAAAAAAAAAGCAGGAGTTGCAATCATAGTCTCTGATAAATTGGACTTTAAACCAACAAAGATCAAAAGAGACAAAGAAGGACATTACATAGTGGTAAAATGATCAATGCATCAAGAAAAGCTAATGATCCTAAATATATATGCACCCAATACAGGAGCACCCAGATACATAAAGGAAGTTTTTAATGACCTACAAAAAGACTTACACTCCCACACAATAATAGTTGGAGACTTTAACACTCCACTGACAATATTAGACAGATCAATGAGACAGAAAATTAACAAGGATATCCAGGACATTAACTCATATCTGGACCACACGGATCTAATAGACATCTACAAAACTCTTCACCCCAAATCCACAGAATATTCCTTCTTTTCAGCACCACACTGCACCTATTCTAAAATTAGCAAGGATATCCAGGACTTGAACTCAGACTTGGACCAAGCAAACCTAATAGACATTAACAGAACTCTCCACCCCAAATCCACAGAATATACATTCTTCTCAGGACTACATCACACCTACTCTAAAACTGACCACATAATTGGAAGTAAATCACTCCTCAGCAAATGCAGAAGAATGGAAATCATAACAAACAATCTCTCAGACCACAGTGCAATCAAGTTAGAACTCAGAATTCAGAAACTAACTCAGAACCACACAGCTTCCTGGAAACTGAACAACTGAGTCTTGAATGTTGACTGGATAAACAATGAAATGAAGGCAGAGATAAAGATGTTGTTCAAAACCAACGAGAACAAAGACACAACATACCAGAATCTCTGGGACACCTTTAAAGCAGTGTCGAGAGGGAAATTTATAGCAATAAATGCCCAAATAAGAAGCAAGGAGAGATCTAAAATCAACACCCTGTCATCAAAATTGAAAGAGCTAGAGGAGCAAGATCAAAAAAATTCAAAAGCTAGCAGAAGACAAGAAATAACTAAGATCAGAGCAGAACTGAAGGAGATAAGAGACATAAAAAATCAGTAAATCCAGGAGCTAGTGTTTTGAAAAGATCAACAAAATAGACAGACCACTAGCCAGATTAATAAAAAAAAAAAGAGAGAAGAATCAAATTTGGGTTCCCGAGAGGCCGGCACGTTTGCAGGGGACTCTTGGCCAGCAAGAGGGTCCCAACCTGAATAGGGGAGTGCGCAGAAGAAAAGGTAGACAGAAAGTGGGGTTTGGAGGGCTGAATAAGCAAGACTTGAACAGCAATGCTTAAACAGCGACTTTATTGTGCACACAGTTAGTATATATATGTTTGTCCTACGTTATTAACAGGAACAGATACCATTACCTCATACTTGAAAGCAGCACATAAGAACAATAGTAAAATTAGATACATAACTGGGTACAATCAAGTCATGCAGGTGGTGAGGAAACTTATAATTAAAAGTTACTGACCTATGCAAGGCACCAGAGAGGCAGAAACCCATTGTATTTGCGCAGTAACAAGAACAGGCACAGGACCCAATAGTGGGTAGACAAAGTTATAAATCAGAAACTGGACACATTGTCCTGTCAAACCACACGCAGGCCATATCACAGTCTCACAAAGTTCTTTTTGTAATTCCTTTACCTGCAGTTCCTACTTTCCCATAGCTCGACTGCCTCCAACGGGAAACTGTGTCCGGGCTTAAGCTCACCATATGGTGAGGCCCAATTCCAAGGGGCTTCACATGGGAGCGAACTCCACAATCAAATAGGTGCAATAAAAAAACAATAAAGGTGATATCACCACAGATTCCACAGAAATACAAACCACCATCAGAGATTACTACAAACAACTCGATGCACATAAACCAGTAAACCTGGAAGAAATGGATAAATTCCTGGACACTTGCATCCTCTCAAGCCTAAAATTTTTGCAATCTACCCATCTGACAAAGGGCTAATATCCAGAATCTACAAAGAACTGAAACAGATTTACAAGGAAAAAAACAAGCAAGCCCATTCAAAAGTGGGCGAAGGATATGAACAGACACTTTACAAAAGAAGACATACATGAGGCCAACAAACATATGAAAAAATGCTCATCGTAACTGGTCATTAGAGAAATGCAAATCAAAACTACATTGAGATACCATCTCACGCCAGTTAGAATGGCAATCACTAAAAAAATCTTGAGACAACAGATGCTAGAGAGGATGTGGAGAAATAGGAGCACTTTTATGTTGTTGGTGGGAGTGTAAATTAGTTCAACCATTGTGGAAGACAGTGTGGCGATTCCTTAAGGACCTAGAAGTAGAAATTCCATTTGACCCAGCAATCCCATTCCTGAGTATATAACCAAAGGATTGTAAATAGTCCTATTGCAAGGACACATGCACACAAATGTTCATTGCAGCACTGTTTACAATAGCAAAAACTTGGAACCAATCAAATGGCTATCCATGATAGACTGGACAGGGAAAATGTGGCAGATATACACCATAGAATACTATGCAGCCATAAAAAATGATGAGTTCGTGTCCTTTGTAGGGACATGGATAAACCTGGAAACCATCATTCTCAGCAAACTGACACAAGAACAGAAAATCAAACACCGCATGTTCTCACTCACAGGCGGGTGTTGAACAATGAGAACACATGGACACAGGGAGGGGAACATCACACACTGGGGTCTGTTGGGGGGAAATAGGGGAAGGACAGCAGCGGGTGGGGAGTTGGGGAGAGATAGCATGGGGAGAAATGCCAGATATAGGTGATGGGGAGGAAGGCAGCAAACCACATTGCCATGTGTGTACCTATGCAACAATCCTGCATGTTCTTCACATGTACCCCAAAACCTAAATGCAATAAAAAAATGTGTGTATATCTATATATACACATATATACAAAATTGGCAGCAAAGTAAATATGCATCACTGGGGACTAAACAAATAAGTTCTCCTAATAGACGACCAAGAAGTTTCATTTTAACAAGTCAGGGAGCTGTGCTCAGTGCCCAGAGAGATTCTGGAATATGCTGGAATAAAGCAAGTTCCAGAACAGCCCGTAGCCATTCTGTTGACAAGCAGTGGCATGTGTATGCCCAGGGAGACATGGAGAGTGTCTGCAAGGTGTCCCGGGTCATCTCTGGAGGCAGGGGGTGCCTGTCAGCTGACTTTTAAAGAACTTTTTCCCTTGCATTTTCCTGTGTCACTTGAACCTGGGGAGCAGGAGCCCCTCCTTGCTCAGGGGGCAGCTCCTCTTTCTTTTGGAGAATCTCACACAACGTATGTTCCCCTCGGCGTGGCTCAGGGGGGCTCATTTCAAATGAGACCTTATGTAATCCATGCGTGCAGTCACAGTGTTCCACTGTTTTTATTTTATTTTATTTATTTTACCCAGGCTGGAGTGCAGTGATGCAATCTCAGCTCACTGCAACCTCCACCACCCGGGTTCAAGCAATTCTCCTGCCTCAGCCTCCCTAGTAGCTGGGATTACGGGTGTGAGTCACCATGCCCAGCTAATTTTTGTATTTTTGGCAGAGACAGGGTTTCACCATGTTGGCCAGGCTGGTGTCAAACTCCTGGCCTCAGGAGATCCGCCTGTCTCAGCCTCCCATAGTGTTGGGATTACAGTCATGAGCCACCATGCCTGGTCTGTTCCACTGTTTATAAAAGGTTTCCTATACAGGGGCTACCTGGGGATGACGGGGTGGACAGCACATCTCGCCTTCTGTTCCCTGACATCAGGGCCTGGAGCTGAGTCAGTCCCAGTGTTCTCTGGAAAGGGAGAGAGGGAATAAGCCAGATTCAGATCTGCCAAGACAAGAGTCTTTGGTCCCCAAATTTGGACGTCAGCCCTGTCATAAATTTTGCTTTCTTGGGAAGGTTCTAGGGATTCTGGGAGACTAAAGGGATGAGAGATATAGAGAAGGACCCTTTGGTTTGCACAACACAGAAGCCCAACTCTAGCTCCTGAGGTCATTCTACAGCCTGTGTAGCTCAGAGGTCAGGGGTGGACAGAGCCAGCTTCAGGCACAGCTGGATTCAGCAGCTTCAACGAAGCCCTTGGGCCTCTACTTGGCACCGTCCCTCTTTCTCCTACTCTTCCTCCCCATACTTCTCTTTCAGTGCTCCTTGTCTCCACTGCTCTTAGCAAGTCATCCTTAGAATTTCCATGTGGCAGACAGGGACTCTTCAAGGGGGAAGGAAACTGTTGGCAGCCTCAGGCAGCTATGTAGCTCCTGAGCCAAAGCAGAAGAGGCTCAGGGAGAGACACCCTGGGCCCAACCTGCATCAAAGGCCCATTGCTATGACCAGGGAGTGTGGATCCTAGGACTCTCAGCTCCCTCTGAACCACACCGAGGGGAACATACATTGTGTGTATACTACCACCACCATCAAAACCATAACTTCCACCTCCACCTCCACCATCACCACCACCACCATCACCGTCACCAAAACCATCACCCCCACCTCCACCACCACCATCACCAAAACATCACTTCCATCTCCACCAGCAACATCACCATCACCACCACCACCATCACCAAAACCATCACTTTCACCTCCACCAACATCACCATCACCACCACCATCACCAAAAACATCACTCCCACCTCCACCACCACTATCACCATCACACCACCACCACCATCACTCTCCCATCTCCACCACCATCACCATCACCATAACCATCACCACCACCACCACAACCATCACTTTCCCATCTCCACCATCATCACCATCACCACCACCATCACCATTACCACCACCACCACCATCACCATCACCACCACGATCATCGCCATCATCCCCTTCACCAACATCATCATCATCACCATTGCTATCATCACCGTCATTATCACATCATCAGCATCGTCATCACCACCATCACCATCATCACCACCGTCACCATCACCATCATCACCACCATCATTATAATCAACATTGTCACCATCATTATCACATCGCCGTCACTATCACCATCACTCTTACCGTCATCACCACCATTATATCACTATCATCACCACGATGATCCTCATCCTTATCTATGAAAAGAAGAGCCTGACTTACTGGCCTGTCTGGATCCTTCCCACACAGATACCTGGGCTGTGTCCCTCCATTTCTTTGCTGTAGTGAACAGTCATCATTTTGGTAGTTTCTTGAAGTTCTTTCTTGGCAAGTTTAAGCTTCCTCCTGGGAGTCATTTGTTTTCCAGACTGTACGTTCTCTCCCTTTTGCCCTCAGAGCATGCCACAAGGCAGAGAGAGCTGGTTATTAACCCCCAACAAGGCCATTCATGGGGCACTTGAGTGCTAAGGACTCAAGGGGCAGCCAGTGGCACACTTTGGCTGACAGGCCAGGCCTGGGCTGTAGTCCAGGAGCCAGGCCCACATCAGGGGTTCAGTTCCTTGGTCAGGTGCCCCTGACTGGAAATGTGTGGTCAACAGAGCTCTGCCTGATGGGAGCTCATCCGGCCCGGGCAGCCTCTGTTCCCTGGCCTGACCCTCCAGCAGGTCCACAGGCTGCGCCGCAGTGCCTGTGGCTGACGCTCCCAACCCTTAAACGTCTCCACTCCCCACAGGTCGTCACCGATGCCAAGAAAGAAGAGAAGCCGCCCCAGCTGGATGTGGGAGATCCATCAGAAGACGAGTGAGTGATGCTTGTGGGCTCACACTGGGGGGACCGGAGGACCTTCCCTCCATCGTGGTTTCTGGCACACCCACTGTGCCTTGCGTGTGGTGTGGTGGGCAGAGCCGAGCCCAGGTGCCCTCCCTCCTCTCCCTGGGTGCTGCCGAGACTCAGCACCTACTGAGCCTGAGGGGCCGAGGGCAGGCGAAAGGGCATCGTACCTGCCAAGGGCTCCAGGACAAACTTCACGATGCCCACCTCACCCCACAACCAGGCCACCTCCTACCCACCAGGCAGGAAAAGGGCCTGATGAGAGGGGAGGGGCCGAGTGCATGGTGCCGGCTTCTCCTGTGCAGGCTTTTAGCTGCAGACGTGGGTCCTGCAGGAGGGGGTGGGGGAGGGGGCTGCACACGTGGCTGGTGTCACAGCCGAGCAGACCCCTCTCCCGACAGGGCTCAGGGCCCGGGCTGGGGTCAGGCAGCCTTGGAAGTGACAACCCACGTCCCCAGGGTGGATGCTGTGTAGGGCCAGGGAAGCTCCCAGACTTCCCAAGGCCCAAGACCCTCAGCCATGAAGATGGGTGTGGGGAGGGAAAGACACTTGCCTCTGGACCACTGAAGAGGCCCGTGGATCTACAGTGTTCTATTTTAAGCAACACATAAAAGTGCAAAAGAAACGACTGTTCAGATGCCTACCACACAGAATTAACAGTTTATCCGTATTTTGATATGTTGCAGATTTTTTTAAAGGATGAATTGCTCTATTGGCTTTGTAAAACAGACACACAATACTAAACCTTCTTTCAGTTAACATTTTAACCAGTCATTTAAAATAAGTGAAATAATGATGCACAGCACAACAGAGAGAAATGTCTAAAAATCACCCCAGCACTGTGGAAGTCCACAGCGGGCAGATCACGAGGTCAGGAGATCAAGACCATCCCGGCTAACACGATGAAACCCCGTCTCTACTAAAAATACAGAAATAATTAGCCAGGTGGCGGCACATGCCTCTAGTCCCCGCTCCTCAGGAGGCCGAGGCAGGAGAATTGCTTGAACCCAGGAGGTGGAGGTTGCAGTGAGCTGGGATCGTGCCACTGCACTCCAGCCTGGGTGACACAGAATGAGACTCCCTCTAAAAAGAAAAGGCACATGGGAGCATTTGAATTTGGACGCTAAGGACAGGGGCCACGGCTGAGGACGGCGGGGGGGCTATGGATGAGGACGGGGTGACCACGGCAGAGGACGGGGGCCACGGTGGAGGATGGGGGCCCATGGCGGAGGACGGGGGGGGGCCACAGTGGAGGATGGGGGGCCCATGGCGGAGGATGGGGGGCCACGGTGGAGGATGGGGCACCCACAGCAGAGAACAGGGGGCCATGGCTGAGGACGGGGGCCACAGCGGAGGACGGGGCTGCAGTGCAGTCACATGTTCACTGGAAAATGCTCTGACAGGCTGCATCTCCTTTTCAATTCGAATGATCTGGATTTTCTTTTTCCTGGTGTTGCCTTTTCCTGCAGCCAACATGACGTGTCCCCAGGACTGGTACTGGGAAACTATATGTTACACACAGAGCTCTGCACACTTCACAACATCAGAGGAGAAACACGTCACAGAGCTCTGCACACTTCACAGGAGACACACATCACACAGAGCTCTGCACACTTCACAGGAGACACATCACACAGAGCTCTGCACACTTCACAGGAGACACACATCACACAGAGCTCTGCACACTTCACAGGAGACACGTCACACACAGAGCTCTGCACACTTCACAGGAGACACATGTCACACAGCTCTGCACACTTCACAGGAGACACGTCACACAGCTCTGCACACTTTACAGCATCAGAGGAGACACACATCACACACAGAGCTCTGCACACTTCACAGGAGACACATCACACAGAGCTCTGCACACTTCACAGGAGATACACGTCACACAGAGCTCTGCACACTTCACAGGAGACACACGTCACACAGAGCTCTGCACACTTCACAGGAGACACACGTCTCACAGAGCTCTGCACACTTCGCAGGAGACATGTCACACAGAGCTCTGCACACTTCACAGGAGACACACGTCACACAGAGCTCTCCACACTTCACAGGAGACACACATCACACAGAGCTCTGCATACTTCACAGGACACACACGTCACACACAGAGCTCTGCACACTTCACAGGAGACATGTCACACAGAGCTCTGCACACTTCACAGGAGACACACGTCACACACAGCTCTGCACACTTCACAGGAGACACACGTCACAGAGCTCTGCACACTTCACAGGAGACACGTCACACACAGAGCTCTGCACACTTCACAGGAGACACACGTCACACACA
>CAUYQU010075235.1:0-29277 GCA_963574635.1 Cheracebus regulus
CATGTGTGTACCTATGCAACAATCTTGCATGTTCTTCACATGTACCCCAAAACCTAAAATGCAATTAAAAAAAAAAATAAAATGTTTATACAAAAAAAAAAAAGAAATTTTTTTCATTTTTGACAACAAGGATGAACCTAGAGGACATTATCCTAAGTAGAATAAGCCAGGCACAGAGAGACAAATAGCACATGACCACATTTATATGTGGAATCTAAAACAGTTGAACTTCATAGAAGTAGAGAGTAGATGGTGACTACCGGAGGCTGAAGACCAGGGGAGGACTTGATAGGGAATTGGGAGACGCTGGTCAACATGTACAAAGTTTCAGTTAGCTAGGAGGAAAAAGTCACAGCAGCCTGACTATAGTTAATAATAATGCATTGTACATTTCAAAATACCTAAAGGAGAGGTTTTTGTTTTTATTTTTCCAGAGACAGGGTCTCGCTCTGTTGCTCAGGTTGAAGTGCAGTGACATAATCATAGGTCACTATAGTTTCAAACTCCTGAGTCTGAGCAATCCTCCCACCTCAACCTCCTGAATAGCTAGGACTACAGGTGCATGTCACAATGCCAGCTAATTTAAAAGAGAGGATTTTAACTGTCCTTATCACAAAGAAATGATAAATATTTGAGGTGACAAATATGTTAATTATCCTGATTCGACCAGTCCACAATGTATACATGTATCAAACATCACACTGTAACTCACAAATATGTATAATTACTTGTAAATTAAAAATAAAACTTAAGAAAAAAAGCGAAAAAAAATACTACATGTGGCTGGGTGCAGTGGCTCACGCCTGTGATCCCAGCACTTTGGGAAGTTGAGGCGAGTGAATCACGAGGTCAGGAGTTTGAGACCAGCCTGGCCAACATGATGAAACCCTTCCCTACTAAAAATACAAAAATTAGCAAGGCGTGGTGGCACACGCCTGTAATCCCAGCTACTCAGGAGGCTGAGGCAGGAGAATGACTTGAACCCAGAAGGTGGAGGTTGCAATGAGCTGAGATTGTGCCACTGCACTCCAGCCTGGGCAATAGAGCAAGATACTGTCTCAAAAAAAAAAAAAAAAAAAATGAAAATACTACATGTACAGAGATATACACATATACATGTAATCAACATTGGTTATTTTTATTCTTATGAACCAATACATTGTGACAAGATTATATACTGCGGTAGCATGTAAAGTGATCCTGACTTGATAGACACCTACTAAAAAATATTAAAGAACATGCTAAGAATAGAGAACATTAAAGTACATGCTAAGTAAGAATAAAGTACTGAAAACTAAAGTCACGTATATTAAAAGTTAAATGAAATTTGAAAGCTGACAAAGCATTAGCTGCCTGCCTAACAAACTGCTCATTTCAGCTTGTTTGGGGACGTGTATTCCAGCTGTAGGGAAGTCTGTTTTGCTCTAACTGCTGGTCCAAGCATTAGCAGTGTGTCTGTCCTACAGCCCCTTCCAGGGAAGCAGGTATCTGAGACTTCATGGAAGCTGATTTCCTTTATTAACCAAAAAAATTTTTTGCTTGCCCTGAGTTTGATTTTACTGTTAAAACTGTCAGGCTTTCGCTAATTCAGATTTTAGATCAGTTTCTGACTTCACGTTGCAGTATTTGGCAGCAATCTGACATTTCATCTGTTTCTGTGTTTTCTTTTAATGTATTTACAAATAGTAGTCAAAGTGAATATTCAAACCCTGGAAAATGCAATGTTACACCAGTCTCCTAGAAAGATTCGCAGTGCAGAAGGGTGTCTTCACCCATGGGAAAGCAAACCATGGGACACTAGGGGAGAAATCTGGGGGCATCTCTCAAAAATTTAAACGTCCTTACTCTTTGATTCAGCAATGGAACCTCTAAAAATTTATCTTACAAAAGACCCCAAAGAGTGGATAAAATACACAGATTCAGGACACCACTGATATAACACAAAAAAAGCTGGAAACAGTAAATGAACTAGTTAAATACACTGTAGTATATCCACAGTAAATTCTGATGTAGCTGTTACAAATAATGAAGAATATCCACATATCCTACCATGAAAAAGTTCCCAGGACACACTTAGAATGAGCTGTGAGAAGAGCACAGTGTGAGGACAGGTACGCTCTCGATTCAGACAACCTGGGTTCAAAGCCAGATGGTGTTAGGCATTCCCCCAGTTGATCTTCAGTTTCAACACCATCCCTACCAAAATCCCAGCTGCCTATTCTGCAAGTCAGCAAACTGGAATGCATGGGGCTCAGGAGAGCCAAACCAACCTTGAAAAGGACAAATCTGGAGGACTTAGGCTTTTCGACGTCAAGGCTTCCTACCCAGCCACAGCAATCAGGACTGGGTAGTTGCAGAAGGAAAGCTGTACAGACAACAGAACAGAAACAAGAGTCCAGAAGAAGCCTCACATTTAGGATCAATGGATTCTCAAGGAGGATGAAAGACAAGTCAGGAGGAAAAGAAGAGTCTCTCCAACACATGGTGCTGCAACTGGACCCCACAAGCAAAAAAATGACACTGGAGCCTTCCTTCCACCACACACAAACATCAGCTCAACATGGGTACAGAGCTAAATAGAAGAGCTGAAACAGCAAGGCTCTTAAAAGAAAAAGTTGGTGTAAACTTGTTACATCTAAGGCAACAGCTTCTTAGATAAGACACCAAAAGCACAAAGGACAAAAGGAAAAAATAGCTAAATTGGACTTAAAAATTTGTACTTTAAACAAAACCATCAAGGAAGTGAAAAGACAACCTACAGAATGAGAGGACAGCTGCAAATCATATCTCTGATTAAGAAACCTGTGTCTAGAAAGTATGTGAAGAACTCCTAAACAATAATAAAAAGGCAAACAATTTTCGAAATGGGGAAAGGGCATGAATAGACACTTCTGCAAAGAAGATACCCAAACAGGCCAGGCACAGTGGCTCATGCCTGTAGTCCCAGCACTTTGGGAGGCGGAGGCGGGTGGATCACCTGAGGTCAGGAGTTCAAGACCAGCCTGGCCAATGTGGTGAAACCCCATCTCTACCAAAAATAACAAAAGTTAGCTGGGTGTGATGGTGGGCGCCTGTTGTCCAAGCTACTTGGGAGGCTGAGGCAAAGGAATCACTTGAACCCAGGAGGTGGAGTTTGCAGTGAGCCATGATCATGCCACTGCACCTGGGCGAGAGCGAGAATCTGTCTCAAAAAAAAAGTACCCAAACAGTCAGTGAGCACATGCAAAGATGCTCAACAGCATCAGCTGCCAGGAAAATGCAAACCAAACCACAATGAGGCCACTCCACACCCACTAGGGTGGCTACTAAGTAGACGACGACAGTAGCACGTGCTGGGGATGATGTGGAGAATCAGAGACCTCGCACATTGCTGGGGGGAATCTCCAAAAACCACTTTGCAGCATGGAAATGTGAAAGGTGGGAAGTGAGGGTGTGCCTCACTGCCCCTGCAGCTCAGACTCGGGACCTCGCATTCTGGTTCCTGTAATAAAAATATCGCAACTGCTAGGGGAAGGGTGGCAGTGCCTCAAAAGGTGAAACACTGACACCCAAGAGGAGTGAAAACACATCCACACAAAAAGTGGAAACAAAACAATTTTCCATAAATCAGGGAACGGATAAACCAAAGGTGGTATATCCATACAATGAAATATTAGATATAAAAAGGAATGACGTGCTGATACATGCTACAACATATAATAACTCTAATATAAAATTAGGCAGCGTTGGCCGGGCACAGTAGCTCACACCTGTAATCCCAGCACTCTGGGAGGCCGAAGGGGGTGGATCATGAAGTCAGGAGTTCAAGATCATTCTGACCAACATGGTGAAACCCCGTCTCTGCTAAAATAAAAAAAAAAAAAAAAAAAAAAAAAATAGCCCAGCATGGTGGCAAATGCCTGTAGTCCCAGCTACTCTGGAGGCTGAGGCAGAGGAATCACTTGAACCCAGGAGGCGGAGGTTGCAGTGAGTTAAGATCATGTCACTACACTCCAGGCTGGCAACAAAGCAAGACTGTCTCAAAAAAAAAAAAAAAAAAAAAAAAAACAAGTCACTAAATAGCACATATAGTGTAATTCCGTTCATATGAAATGTCCTGAACAGGCGAATCCATTGAGACAGAGTATACTAGCTGAGTGGCTGCCTGAGACTGGGGAGACAGGGAGCAGATGCTAACGGGATGGGCTTCTTGAGGCAGTAAAAACGTTCTAAGGTTGATCACGGTGATGGCTGCACATCTATGAATATACCTGAAGCCACTGAGTAGTTCATTTTAAATGGTGAAGTGTATGGTGGGTAAATCATCTAAATAAAGTTGTTTTTAAAAAACTGCCTCTACAATTTCCTTGTTACAAGACCCCTTGGGCATCTTGAATCCTTGTCAGGACTCAAATTGTCATCAGAAGAATGAGGATATGAATAGAAATCTACCTAATCAGGTTGTTTTCAGGCCTACACCGGATGATGACCTCATTCAGGAATGTCAATGAAGCAGGAAGCCTCTGCTCTGCACCAGGCACGAGCTGGAAGCTGACCAGGAGGCAGCCCGTGCTCGATGACCCGAGGACTCAAGACCACGAATACGGGAAGCAGAATTCGAGGTCCCGAGTGGGCTGCAAGGGCAGTGAGGCACACCCTCACTTCCCACCTTTCACATTTCCACACTGCAAAGTGGTTTTTGAAGATAGCAATTTTAAAATTATGAACTTAAATTCACAAAGAAAAGAACCTGAAGCAGAGAACTCTGGCTTGCTCACCTTTAATTCATCCACACCCCTGGGATGCACTGGACAGGAAGCAGCAGCTGTGCCGGCAGACCCAGCGCTTGCAGATGGGACCCCCACTGAGAGCCTCTCCCCGGGATGACAGAGGGTTCTATTGCTCCTAAACATGACCACCTCTTACTTCTGGGTGAGCGAGTTAAGACCTTAAAGCTCAAAGATGGGCTCCCATGCAAACTCCATGCTGCTTGCCCTGGTGTGACGGTGTTGGCCTGCATCTGCCTGGCCCTCCAATGACTCACCCCGCACTGCTGGCTCCATCACTCACCACCTTCAAGCCCTGCGGCATCAGAAACCCCTCTGTTAACTAAGCACGCAACACAGTGCCATGCAAATGGCTGGCATTTTCCGGGTGACTGCTGGTCTGGGAACACAGTATGGCCAGGCACCTTCTACGGGCTTCCAGCAGAGTCCCTTACTTAAAATGTCCGGCCTCTCATCCACCTGCAGTCACTGAGCCTTGCACATGTGAGCGCACTGTGGCACCGGGCCATCTGGCACACTGTATCTTCCCCCAGGAGCTTTGACAGGGGTCCCTAGGAACTCGAGAAAGGGTCTCAGAGGGCAGTCCCTGCAGGAGCACGACCCCAACAGGGACATACAGCAGCCCAGCAAGCGTCAGAGGACGCAGAGAACACAGAGCTAGCAGCCATCCCCATCTTGTTATTGCCCCTGATCCCAGGTGGTGCTTATTCACAGCATACACAAAGTCATCAGAATAAATAATTTCCTTCTTTTTGGATTCAGGTGGGCATAAGATGAACTTTAAGAACGAAATACCAGCATGAATGAGTGTCCATGTGCATGTGTGTGGGTGTGGACAAGCAGGCCTATGTCACCGCACAGCCTGATGTCAGCATACCATGGTGCCAGGGTTGTGTGGGAACACCTGCCCAGGAGGCTGAGGGAACCTCAGGGTCCCCCAGCAAGAAGGGGGTGCATGGGATGTACACCCAGGCCTGTCCCCAAACCTCTGTCAGCTCTTCAGTCCTGTTCACCCTCTCCACACATCAAACATAAAACATCTCAGCAACCACACACACCTGCAGCTGCTCCGTGAGAAAACAGCCGGGCGGAGAGAAGCAGACCTCAGCACTGTCCCTCACCACCTCTGCGCTCAGTTTCTCCACCGGCCCTCAAATCTCATCTCAGTCATGCCATGTAGAGGGATACAGAACACTACACAAAATGCATGAGAAATGCCTCTGTTCCGCCCTCCCCATACTAAGGGCCAAGCCCATCGTGAGGGAAGTGAGAGAGTTACACATTACCTTGACATTTTCGAGAAGCGCATCATCTCTACCCAAGCCAGGTCCTACGACAAGGGCATGCAGCCGGGGAAGCCACTTCTCCACCTCATGAACAGCACCAGGGCTGTCGCTAAACAGGGAAAGGAAGGGCAGGGTGGTTACCTACCATTTCACATTTATTTACTTTCATGTATTGGTTTACATTTTACTTTGAAAAAACAATTTATAAATAATAATGACATGACTTGTAAATAATTTCTGTAATTTGGATTTATTATTTCACCAGTACAGAAGGTTCCACGTACCCTTTGCCCAGCCTTCCGAGGTTAACACCTCACACACCCACATTCTGGCTCAGCACAACTAAGTTCACACTGGTTCAATACTATCCATTAAAGCACAGCGTTGTTCGAGTCTCCTGTTTCCTCTTGACGTCTCTTCCCGTTTCAGGACCCAAACTAGGCCCCACACTGCATTTGGCCACTGCCTCCCCTTGCTGTATTTTTTTAATGCCCAGATTTAGATGCCTAGCTTTCAGCTTTTAGGGCAAGTTAGAAGAAAAGTTATGGCTATTTTCAAAGTCATCCACCCTCTAAAGTTAACCAGTTTGTTTCCATCCATCCGTGTGCGGCTGTAAAGCATACTCTGTGTCCTTGCAGAGCAGGCCCCAGGCAGTGCACTGTTGCTGTTGCAGTGTCTCATTCAGAACAAGACAGGGTTTTGCTTTCTCGCACCTCCTTCCTTCCTGTTCGCTGTGTCCTCTCCTAGAGCCCCTGATAAGGCTTCTGTCCTCTTTCCTCCCCAACAAGCTCCCTTGTCAGGATCACCAAGGACCCCACACTGTGAGATGAACCATCTGTTCTCAGGCCTCATCTCGAACTGACCCAGAGTGGCACACACAGGCCCTCTAGAACTGTCTGGAAACAGCGGCTTCACTGACTCCCAGAAGCCCCTGCCGCCACCTGCCTCCTCCCCAGCCCAGGCTCCTGGCATCTTACTCCCTCATCTTCCAGCTTGAAGCGCCGTCCACATGTGCATGACTGCCAAGCCCAAGTCCTCACTGTCGATGTCTACTAGCCACGTCCCCTGGATGTCTAACCAGCAGCCAAACTGCAGCCCACATCCAACGCCTCATCTTCATCCCACCCAAGCCCACGCCCGTTTCTCCAACACAGGGAGTGACTACTTGCTCAGACCAAAACCCTCGGTGGCGTCTGTGCCCCTTGCCTTTTCCAATCCAATCTGTCAGCAAATCCCACCCCCAAACTTTCCAAACATACCCAGAGCCTTCTTACCATCTGACTGCACCCTTCCCTCCCACGTGTCCACCCCGGCCCTGGGGGCCCAGCCCAACAGCCACCAAGGAGCCTTTCTGACCCACACCGGCCCTGCCCTGCTCACTCAGTGCCAGAGCCACAGCCCTAACAGCAGCCCCACACCCTGCGGGTGTGGAAAGGCCAGATTCTACCCAAGCATCATCAGACTCTGCTGCTGCCCCAACCACTCCTCTCACGACCCCCTCCCTGCTGCAGCTCTCACGCAATCCCCTCCCTGCTGCAGCTCTCACGGCCCCCTCCCTGTTGCAGCTCTCACAGCCCCCTCCCTGCTGCGGTTCTCACGGCCCCCTCCCTGCTGCAGCTCTCATGGCCCCCTCCCTGCCGCTGCTCTCATGCAACCCTGCTGAGGCTCTCATGCAACCCCCTCCCTGCTGCAGTTCTCACGGCCCCCTCCCTGCTGCCGCTCTCATGCAACCCTGCTGCAGTTCTCACAGCCCCCTCCCTGCTGCGGCTCTCACGGCCCCCTCCCTGCTGCAGCTCTCACGGCCCCCTCCCTGCTGCGGCTCTTACAGCCCCCTCCCTGCTGTTGTTCTCTGCAGCTCCTTCCCACCTGATGTGCTGCTCTCCTTTGTCCGTCTCCAGAGCGGCACAGCCCGATCCAGTCGGTGCTAGCCCACACAGTTAATTAAAATTAAACAAGAGCAAAAGCCCCACTCCTGTGCCCCCCACCTACATTTCAAGCACTCTGTGGCCATAGTCCTGGATGGCAGAGAGAACACCTCCACACAGCAAGCTCTACAGCACAGGCTGCCTGGGGAAGCCCCACGGGGGCAGGTGTTTGCCTGCCCAGTTCGATGCTGACCTACAGAACACAGACTAGGACCTGGAACCAGACATATCTGCCGAGTATGGGAAAGGTCTTGTTACTGCTCAGAGGCCCCTTGTTTCTGCCTTTTGCAAACCTGTCCCACACAGCCCACAGGGCCTCACTGCCTCTGGACTTGGGGCCGGCCATTTCCAACAGGCCCAAGTCCCCCCACCACCTCTCACCCCTCCGTGTTTGTCTTATTCTGACCACAGAAGAACGGGCTCCTTCATTTCCCTACTTCCTCTTACAGCACCTGCTGACAAACTCCGAGGACAGAAAATCCGTCAGACTCTATCAGTGCCAGTGCAAAACTCCCAAGTGACACAGGAGGGAAAGAGAACCCAGAAGCTGATGCAGAGCAACTCACAGAATGGGGTGGACAATCAGCTCCGGGCTGTAGGCCTTAATCACAGGCGCGGCTGCACTGGCGCAGAACACATGGGACAAATCCGCGCCCTGAGGAAGGAGCACAAGAGGCTGACTCAGGAACCCGATCCACAGGCCCCAGAAGGCCCCAGCATCGCTGCCCACCCGCCAGACACGGGCATCCAGTGTGCGTTATTCAGGCCTGGTGACATGCACAAGAAACGGACTAGTCGCCGAGTTACACCCAGCCAGGTGGCTTAGCAAAGGGCCAGGGCACATAGCACAATGCCTGGAAAGAAAGGCAGACATCTGCCACCACCGCAAAAGCAAGGTCAGAGCCACACACACCAGCACAGCCCAGCTCGGCCTGGCCACCCTCCATGAGGAAGGGTCACAGGAAAAGGCCAGCTGCTAGCACTAGCTCATTGCGTGGGAAACTGCAGGATCCATGCTTTAGCTGGGACCTACAAAGGCATCCCAGGTTCACTTTGGTGAGTACAATACAAATCACCAAAAATGGGCTTCACTGAAGTGATCTTGTTACTGCACAGGATGTCAGGATAGACTTAAAGGTGTTTCCGTGACCCATGATTACCCTAAGATGTTATTTAGATTTCTATCAGAAAACATTTGCTTTAATCATATTTAAATTATCAAAATATTTACCAGAAAAATCCCAATAAAGAACTTATAAGTAAGCATACCACTTTGAGAGCTGAGATTGCTGCAAAATATGGGGCTCCAGTGTACCTAAAAAGAAGATATTTAGAGTTTAAATAGTCTCCTGAGAATAAGATAAGCACACCTTGATCAAGAAATAGGTTATCAATAAAAAAAGACATAAATATAGAATGATTTATCAATACACAACAGAGACATGAAGCACATATTCACAAACCCAACACCTACAAGATCCTCAGTTAATCCTCAGATCCTCAGTTAATGTTCAATGAACATGAGCTGATTATACTAGAAATGTCAATCTTTTACATAAAACCTTTATGCACTTCAGGAGAGTGAATCTCTGCCTGTAGTGCCTGCAGTCTCTCTGCAATGTGAATGTTCAAGGTAAGGAGCTGATAGCAGGCTTCTGCCCAGAGAGAAGAAAGATACAATCACATGTTCACAGCAGTCGGGCATGGATAGGGTCCCGGAGCAGGAAGACCCCATCCTCCAAGAGTAACAGTCAGTAGAGGCCAGATGGGGGACACTTGGGACACACAAGAAATGGCACACAGCCCCCAGCTGCTTTTACCTCACTGTGTTCTGGCATCTCCGGCACTCTAGGTCTAAGGGTACTTCAGGCACAGAAAGGAAGAGCCTCACCCTGGCATGAAATGGGCAAATGCAATCTTTATGTCCATTCCAAGCAGTGAGATGTCTTGCTAGCCCAAGAAAAACAGACCTGGGCACATGCTGATACATCCCCTTACATGGCTTTCTCCTGCAAAGCGGTGTCACCAGAAAGTATTGTAAATGCAAAAGAAAGGACACAACA
The DNA here is from genome assembly GCA_963574635.1 of Cheracebus regulus. NCBI lineage: Eukaryota > Metazoa > Chordata > Mammalia > Primates > Pitheciidae > Cheracebus > Cheracebus regulus. The sequence continues at coordinate 10,041 of CAUYQU010075235.1, forward strand.
GGCAACATACATGCACACATGCTTACATCATGTGAAAATAAGCCTCATTAATAAGAGAAATGCATTAAAACAAGAAAGTCTGTTGACTAGCAAAGGTTGTCCTCCAAGGGGTACAGGGAACATGTGCTGCTGGGAGACAGCACCACTAATGCAATGGGGGACAATTCAGCAGCGCAGCGTCCCCAGTATGTAAAATGCACACATGCCTAATCCAGTAACACCTCTAACACGCCTGATGACATGATCAAACAGAAAGCAAGCAGAAACAGAAACAGGAGCCGCGGCAGACTTTCCATCAGAGACAGAAGGTACCCTTCACACCCAAGGACAACTTATAAACAGTTACATACCAAACACAGCAGCAAAACAGAACAGAAGCAAGCTAGGGACTGTCAAATTTCATAAATGAATTTCAGTAACATCTCTAACTTGACACAGTAAACCAAGAGGTTGCTGAGTGTTTCTATCCTAAACACAAAAAAACATGCGTGGTATGAAGTCCGGTTAAATACAGAAAAGCAGTAACAGTTAAAAACAGGCTCCATTCCCCACTACAAGCAAAACCTAACACTGACACACACCAGTGAACAATTCAGTCAGGGTTCCTTGGAATTGCTTCCTAATCAAAAAGTGGATCACTGAAAAATAGTGTCCTATCAGACTACATTTGGAAATGATTACTGAGGTCAAACTAGACAGCATGAATGGACAGGCAGGTAAGCAGGCAGAGAGCCAGTCAGCCAGCAACTGACTTCTTAAACACCAACACTGCACACATCTGCTACTTACTCCTGACAGCCTCCAACTACGCCTATTCTTCCATCTTGCCCTTTGTGCTTTGTGGAAGACAGAGGAGGTATAATATTTCTCACCAGCTGCAAGGTATTTTCCATATCCTTTATCGAATGTGCTTTACATAGCGAAAACGCTCTTTCTAAAACTGAAAAACAAGAAAAATGAATAATTCAGAGAGGTAAACAGATATCATTACTACCCATAAAGAACACTTAAAAATAGCCCATTAGCCAAAACCCCCTCCAAAGTTAATATGAATGTAAGCATATATGTTCACAATTACAGTAACACAAGGAATTTTTTTTTTGAGATGAAGTCTGGCTGTGTCACCACTGCATTTTGCTGGAGTGCAATGGCGTGATCTCAGCTCACTGCAACCTCCGCCTCCCAGGTTCAGGCGATTCTCCTGCCTCAGCCTCCTGAGTCGCTGGGATTACAGGCATCCACCACCACACCTAGCTAATTTTTGCACTTTGGTAGAGATGGGGTTTCACCATGTTAGCCAGGCTGGTCTCAAACTCCTGACCTCAAGTGATCTGCCTGCCTCAGCCTCTCAAAGTACTAGGATTACAGGCATGAACCACCGTGCCAGGCCTTAACACATGTAATTAACACATGTAGTAACACATGCTATTGATCTATTTATTTGAGATGGAGCCTAGCTCTGTCACCCAAGCTGGAGTGCAGTGGCACGATCTCTGCTCACTGCAACCTCTGCATCTTGGGTTCAAATGATTCTCCTGCCTCAGCCTCCCAAGTGGCTGGGATTACAGGCACCCACCACCCTACCCTGCTAATCTTTGTATTCTTAGTAGAGACAGGCTTTCACCATGTTGGCCAGGCTGGTCTCCAACTCCTGACCTCAAGTGATCTGCCCACCTCAGCCTCCCAAAGTGCTGGGATTACAGGCATGAGCTGCCTCACCAGTACAACACATGTTATTTCTAAAAGGTTTACTTTTGAAATGTATCAGAAATTTTGGAAGACCATTTAATTTTCCAGAAAGTTTTATCAAATAAAAAATGCATTATTACTTAATAAACTATCTTACTTCATTTCAGTTTCCCTTTAGGATTATTAGGTCTCTTCTCTCCTCACAAACTGGAAAGCAAGCTCCCACCTATAATCCACTGGGATGCTCAGAAGTCTGACAGTTTCATCATATTACTCCCAACTGTATTCCAACACTAAACCGGATTTACTTAAATAACCTAGAAATGGCATTCTAAATATGGCACACATCTTAAACTGAGTTCAAAGTGGCATCTAAAGTAATTTCATCATCTTGAATTATCTCTAAACGGTTACACTATAATTGGCCTTTCCTGAAGAACTTCCTGCATTGTATATTTTACCTTAATATTTAAAACAGCTCAGCTATGAGAGAAATGCTGGTATGTTCTATAGAGCTCAATGAATAGATAATGAAGCATACACTCTCCCGCAAATATAAACAATATTTTTTCAAACAAGGCAAGCAATATTTTTATCCTTCCAATTATCTCTGCAACAGAGAAAAAAGCTAGATGTGTCACAGGTTCCACTGACTGAAGCCCAAAGCTAACTGAGCATTTTATGGCAAAAGAGCTTTGTCTTTTAACTCTTACAGCTTTACTTTTTACTCAACAAAAGTTTTGAAGGAATTTTCTTTATGAGTAGACTGCCTTAGCTGATAGAGCAGATGCTGAGACCCCCAAGATGAAAAGATCCTGTGAATTCCCGTCAATCGCAAACCTTTTCACCTTCTTCCAGACCAACACACGATGAGACCCGGCACAGAATCACTATAAACTATGGGCCAAGAGACACAACCAGGCTTGCTACGCTGCCTGCTGCGATCCCCCAGCTCTGGAGTCTGCCGTGAGCCACAGCTGGCAGTCCTACTCCCACCTGGATACGGAGCCAGGCCCCAGGGGACAGGGCTGCCACAGTCACGCTGCTCGCTCTCCTCCCTCATCACTCAACTTCCCGTATGCCCATCCTGCACAGTCTTTCCACCATGCGTTTTTACGGAACACCATAAATGCTCTTCCTTTGGGTCCCCTTTGATGAGTTGCATGACAGGAATTAGAGCTGCTACAATTAGATGAAATGACAGTGTCATGAATGCTGATTAACAATCTACACAGCTATTAAAGCCCTTGGCATGCACTTGTTTCAAACAGTAACAACCTGGCACAGTAACATTGCTAACCAACACAGTATCAGAACCCCTCAGAACAACAAAGACAGTTGCTTTTTAAATTTAAAAATTATAACAGTAAAACCCAAATTTACCGGTCATGTAAGGGTCATTGTGGGTTCCTTAAAACGTTTTGGGTTTACTGTTGACCATCTCTTTATCCAAAGCACTTAGCCACGTTTAAAAAAATCCCTAATACCAAGCTGGTTTCTTGTGTTTACAGATGCTAGAGACAGCTTCAAAAAGCTGTTTCCAACCTAGCGTTTTAGTAACTCTACTAAAAGTGGTTGAGCTAATGCCTTATATTACTCAAGAATTCATTATAATCAGTACTATAACTGAATGGACTTCCAAGTCAGCCTTTGAGATATATGCACATATATATGAACTTAAACATTTAGCATAAAATATCTGGAGAAAATATGGTTTTTATTGTTTGTCACTAAATAAAACATAAAGTGCTTTAGAATGTGCATTTCCCAACAGGCACAAATATGCTCTATCAGTTTAATTTCCCTATCTTTTCTGTCTAAAAGTAGGCATTTAAAAAAAACAGAAATGAGGCCAAGGTGGGTGGATCACCTGAGGTCAGGTGTTTGAGACCAGCCTGGCCAATATGGTGAAACCCCATCTCTACTAAAAATACAAAAATCAGCCAGGTGTGGTGGCGGGTGCCTGTAACCCCAGCTACTCAGGAGGCTGAGGCAGGACAGTCACTTGAACTCGGGAGGCGGAGGTTGCAGTGAGCCAAGATGGTGCCATTGCACTCCAGTCTGGGCAACAAGAACGAAACTCTATCTCAAAAAAAAGAAACTGAAATGTGAGAGTCAATATGTCAAATCACCACTTGGTATCATTTTCTCAGTGGGCAATAGTTTAAGCTCTTGGCCTTAAACAGGAACTCAAGATGGATGAAATTGTAGGTCTCACGTTAGGGGCATTAGCAGAAGCACTTTATTAAAGCTCCTACTACCAAAAAAAAAATCACATCAGCAAAAACTCTTCCATGTAAAATTGTTCTTTCAACAAGCATAAAAGATTTTCACAAACATACTTCTTTCTTTAAAACAAGACAATGCTGCAAAAGTCACAGGTAGTAAAATTTAACCTATCATTCCTCCAGTGGATTACTATGCAAGTTATGTGACTAATGACTTTAAGAAGTACTCACAGGAGGCCAGGCGCCGTGGCTCACGCCTGTAATCCAAGCACTTTGGAGGCCAAGGTGAGCGGATCGCCTGAGGTCAGGAGTTCAAGACAAGCCTGACCAACATGGTGAGACCCCATCTTTAAAAAAAAAGAAAAAAGAAAAAAAAAAAAAAGTACTCACAGTCAGGCATGGTGGCTCACACCTGTAATCCCAGCACTCAGGGAGGCTGAAATGGGTGGGTCACCTGAGGTCAGGAGTGAGATCAGCAAAACCAACATGGTGAAACCCTGTCTCTACTAAAAATACAAAAAATTAGCTAGGTGTGGTGGCAGGCGCCTGTAATCGCAGCTACTTGGGAGGCTGAGGCAGGAGAATCTCTTGAACCCAGGAGGTGGAGGTTGCAGTGAGCTAAGATCACACCACTACTGGGCAACAAGAGCACTCCGGCCTGGGCAACAAGAGCAAAAATCTATCAAAAAAAGTACTCACAATAATGTCTGACCACTAAGGAAGGAAAATGAGGGACAATACGTATCATTAAGTTTCAAAATGGAAAGATTATGCGCCCATCCTTGAAATCCCTCCAGGTGGGCTAAATTATGCTTTTAAAACAATACACTTGTCTAGAAAAGACATTTATTGCCTAGGGTGTGGTTGCTCACACCTGGAATCCCAGCACTTTGGGAGGCTGAAGTGAGTGGATCACTTGATATCAGGAGTTCAAGATCAGCCTGGCCAACATAGTGAAACCCCATCTCTACTAAAAACACAAAAATTAGCTGGGTTGGTGGTGCACACCTTTAATCACAGCTACTCGGGAGGCTGAGGCAGAAGAATTGTTTGAATCCTGGAGGTGGAGGTTGCAGTGAGCTGAGGTTACGTCACTGCACTCCAGCCTGGGTGACACAGAGAGGCTCTGTCTCCAGAAAAAAAAAAAAGACATTTACGGGCATGGATCAGCACCCTGTCTGTCGTGGGAGCTGTTCCATGCACTGAAGGACGCTAAGTGGCATGCCTGGCCTCTACCCAGTCAGCAGTGCATGCAAACACATCTCGCTGTGACGACCAAAAATATCTCTAGACACTCCCAAATGTCTTTTTTGGCGGGAGGGGGCAAAATGAGCCTGGGTTGAGAACCACTGGTACAGATGCATGCATGTAGTTTTAGCACCTTTAAATATACCAGTACTTCAAATTAAATCATATTTAAGGTCATATAAACTGTGACTTATGAAATCACAGAGAAAAAACAATTTAGTCAGACTTCAACTTACAAATGTTAAAAATTAACATTTATATCAATGTACCCCGCCTGATGAAACAACTCCTAAATGGTGATATTTGATAAATGTGTATTTCTCACACTAAGAAAAGGAATAAAATGGTTCCACCAGATAATACTGTACATTTTCCAGAAAGCTTCTTTCTCCCAATATTTAAGATTAATAGCTTATAAACAACTATATTTGAAATTTCAGATTTAAGTCTAAAAAAGTACAATAGGCGAGGTATGAAATATTTAATGTTTATATCAAAAAGGGCAAATATCATAAACTGACATGTAACTCCCCATTTGCACTTTGCCTCATAGTTGAAATAACCCACACATTATCAGAAAGGATCTGACACGAAATTAAGCTGCACCCACGAGTTGAGGTGGAGCATCTGCGAGGTGGAGGGAACACCTCGGGCCCTGTGCAACCAGTGTCACCCAACACCCAGGAAGGGAGGGCAGGGCCGCCTCAGGGGCCACAGGTGCAGCACCGGAGCTCCCAGGGGGGCTCTGCTTTCCAAGCGCTTGTTCTCTCTGTGTCTGCCCCTCAGAGCTGAAAACTTTCCCTTCTGTGTCACACTTGGCTGGAAGTCCTCCCACTGCTTTGGCAGATGAGTACTGGGACAGCACCTTTTTGATCTTTTTCGTTGAGAAAGAGGAGATGTGCTAGTCCAAGCATGGGTACGCTTAAAGACTACAGGTTTTAAAGCAAATAATGATTTTTTTGTTGTTGTTGTTCAAATAATGACAAGAACACCTACAATTTTCCCTCCACTTCAAGGTAAGCTTTATTAAAATGGTAAGATATCAGGGGACTTAAACATCAAATACAATATACAAATTTGGGCCACTTTCTAAGGCAGATTTATCTATAGTAGATTAAGCATTCAAGTCCCATTTACAAGCCAAAAATATCAATTCTGATTGTGTAAAAACACACTATATTCACATAGCAATCTTTATAGTGCCTAGAAAGAAAACATGGGGGGAAATCCTATTTTGAGCTATTCTTTTATCTTATATAGAAGGTTAGTGTTTTAGAGCCCAAAATGTGCAAATTACCCTCACAGCAACTTGATCAACACACCAAAGCGAGTCTCTTCCTCCTCCTCCTGTTCTGCTGTGACATCTTAAGACTAAAAAATTCAAAGTGATACCAAAAGTAAAGTATTATTACATGTGGGGTTCTGAAACCTTTCAAACACACAGGTAACCTACGTGGTAGGGACTGACCTGGACAAAAGAAGGAAGGTCTGTCTGGACTAGTGAATCACCACCCTACTACTTACTGTCTGTCTGCATGGAATGTGGCACCATCAACACACTGCAACATTGACTGGTTCCATGTGGGACTCACCTCAATTACCTCAAATACAGCGTGGCACAGAATACACTTGATAAATGTTCGATGAAGTAAAGACATCTTGATTCACTCTCCTCACTAACAGCCAGTTTCTCTTTCTTTTACAGGTAAGGAAACTGGGGCCAAGAGAGAGACCCATGCAGATGCTGTGGTTAGTAATGGACAAGCCAGGCCACAAGACACTATTTTACCAAAGTGCTGCCAGGTTTTTGTTTGTTTGTTTGGTTGGTTTTTTTGTGGGCACATAGTAGGTGTAAAATGCTCCCATTATAAGGCAAAATAAGAAGTACCACATTTTCCTTTAACTAGAATTGTATTAACACAAAGTAAAATTCAGGCTGCTCACCAGCATTCACCTAAGAAAAACAGCTTCTGTTAAAAAAAGGGCCAGAGAGGTCAACTAAACTTCCCAGCATTTGGCAGTGAAGCAAGTTCCCGCTGGCTTACTGACGTCGCTATTTGAACTCACCCACAGAAACATTTACATGTAAACATTAAAGTTCTGGAGGATAAAAAGGCCTTGACAAGAGGTGACTTAAGATTTTATCCTATTCAGGAACTTTTCTCAGGACAATTCTAAGTGGAAGAACAGGTTAAATCTGTTTGGCTTTTGTTTTAAAGAAGCCGTCTGGGGAAGACTATCACTGCTGCTTTGGGCTAAAAGTGCCTTTAGTACTGGAAAATTCTACTTAAAAAAATAAAAGTACTTTAAGTTAACGTAAATTATAACTGATTTAGAGCGACAATCCCTAAGTTAACTGAAATATTCCCTAAAGCCTGGGTGGGAAGTCAGTAACATACAACTCCACCTGGCTTTTGGTAAAAGTTTAGGAAATCAGTCTGATAATGAATCCTCAACCAAGTACAACGAAAAATCTTGCTACTAATCACGGTGTGAGAATTTAAGATAAACAGCTACAAATAAATCTGTAAATCAAGTGGTGTTAAGAAGCCTCCCTGCTGGTGTGACTGAGGGGCAGTGTGGAGGACCCTCTCAGAGCCACTCAATGATTCAAAGCCAGTGTGATGAGAACAAAAAGCCAAAAACTCTCTATGCCCAACATATACACAAGGTAAAATCTGCCTAATGACTACATCAACAAATATCATTTAACTATATCAGCCACTTATTGGCTGAAGAATCCTGGCTAAGTCACTTTCTCTAAGCTTCTATTTATCTTCTATCCGGCGGCATCACAATACAAGAACTACTTTCTGTATAAAAGATGTCAGATACACCAATACCCACAAGGCAAACAGAAAGAAAAAAACCGTATGAAGAGATGGGGCTCCAAGCACATGCTCAGCTCCTGCTTAAATTCTTCCTACATACTCCGTTCTATTTGAAAAGGCATCTCAGAGTCCGAGGACCAGCCAAGACCAGGGCAGGGCCCTCGGGGTCATCTGGCCAGTGCTCTGGGTTCTGGGAATGACTCAGGTGAGCCTCCCTCCCCAAGGGACCTCCTGCACGCGCACACACACCGTGGCCCGGGGCGGGTGAAGGAGGAGGCCTGGCTGGTCGAGTCCTTCTCTGAGGTCCAAGCATCGCAGTATCCGGTCCCTATCGTCCAAGGACGTGCAGGGTAGTCTGTCACTTGCCTAGTGGCACTGGAGCTTCCAGCTGGGGACACAGACGCGGCCCTGCTTCCTGCATGCGCGCAGCCCGCTAACCCGTCAGCTCGCCAGCATGTCCGCCGCCTTCCAGGGCCCCAGGAGGTCCCCCGTCTCCAGCTGTGGTTAGTAATGGACAAGCCAGGCCACAAGACACTATTTTACCAAATAGCGTGTGGCAAAATAGCAAGACCACAGCAATCCGGGAGACGGCGAGCATCGTTCCCAGACTGGGAACGGGGCCAGAGCAGAGCAGTTGGACTCGACCAGCGCCCCACAGCGCCCCAGGGTCCTCCTACTGGCCCTCGGCATCATGTTCCTCAGCCACCGCGCGGGTTCCGCCGCTGACGCCCGCTCCCGGGACGCTGTGACAGCGGGTGGCTCCAGCCTCAGCGCCACCCTCTGTCACCACGCGCGGGGCTCCCGTCACCACGGGTAGCGCCGAGCCGGCTTCCAGGAGGCCTCCCGCCTCTCCCTACTCAGCCCCGCGCGTGGGCTGACCCTCGGCGGCGCCTTCCCTTCGCGAGCCAGCAGAGGCGGTCAGCGGCCGGGTACCTGCGTCCAGTGGCGGCCCATACAGCGCGAGTGCGGCCGAGAGCAAAGCGACAACAGCCGCGCCGGCAATCGCAGCCCCGGCCTCCGCTCGTGTGACCATCTCTGGGCCGGACGGAGTCGACCTTACCTCGCCTGCAAGTCCGGAACACCCCACTGCCAGAATTCAGGGCCATCCGGCTGCATTCCGGATTCCCGGCGGCCCCCGCGCCACCACCGGAAACACGGGCAAGGGAAGCTGTTTCCGGTTTCCCGACCGCTCCCGCGCCGCTGCCGGAAGTGGGATCCCAACTCGCGCAATCACACCCCGTTCTAGATGATTGACAAGCGCGATGCCCAACCCGGCCTGGCCCCAGCTCTGGCCTACGAGAATTCGGCTGGAAGGCAGGTGGAAGAGTTTAGATGAGTCAGCTTTGGGATCTTGTTTGTGTGTATCGGCCCTTTTTTAGGCATGCGTCGTTATAGAAAACGATTTTGTCTGCAGGTAGAGTGGCGAAGCCCCCTATGTGCCCCCAGTCTAGCAATCAGGTGCCTTTCTGCTCCAGGCGCGACCTCTGCCCTGAACCCCAAACCAGCACACCGAGAGGCCCAGCCCCCTTCCACCGTCTCAGGTCATGGCAGCTCCGTCACTCCCGCGTTGAGACCCAAACCCCTGGAAGGCGTCCTGACCTCTCTCTCCCACCCGCGCTCCTCTTGTGGCTCTCACCTCCACTGCCACCCTATTTGAAGCCACCTTCATGTTGCTAAAGGAAACTCGTGGAGTCAGGCATGATGGCTCGCGTGTGATCCCAGCACTTTGGGAGTCCAAGATGGGAGGATCATTTGAGCCCAGGAGTTCGAGACCAGCCTGGGCAACATAACATAAGGAGACACCCGCCCCCCTCCTTTTTTACCAAAATTTTTTTGAAAAATTAGCAGGGGATGGTGGTGGGCACCTGTAGTCCCGGCTCCTTGGGAGGCTGAGGTGGGAGGATGGCTCAACATGTCAGAGGCCTTGGAACCAGAGCGATTCCATCTTGAATAGGGGCTGGGTAAAATGAGGGTGAGACCTACTGGGCTGCATTCCTAGGAGGTTAGGCATTCTTAGTTACAGGATAAGATAGGCGATGGGCACAATATGCAGGTCACAAAGTCCTCACTGATAAAATGACACAGCAAAGAAACCGGCCCAAAGCCCACCAAAACCAAGATGGCCATGGAAGTCCTCACTGCTCATTATTTGCTGAATATAATGTATTAGCATACTGAAAGACACTCCCATCAGCGCCATGACAGTTTACAAATGCCATAGCAATGTCAGGAAATTACTTTCTATGGTCTGAAAAGGGGAAGAACTCTCCGTTTCAGGAATTGGCAACCCCTTTCCTGGAAAACTCATGAATAATCCTCTCCTTATTTAGCCTGTAATCAAGAGATAACTAAGTATATTCAGTCAGGCGGCCAGTGCCACTGCTCTGCCTTTGGAGTAGCCATTCTTTTATTCCCTTACTTTTTAAATAAATTAGCTTTCACTTTTTGGACTCACCCAGAATACTTTCTTGCATAAGGTCCAATAACTCTCTTGGGGTCTGGAACCACTTTTTGATAACAGAGTCAAACCCTGAACAACACCTACCAGACCAAACCAATAAGGACTTTAACCACGGTAACTGAGCTTTAGTTAATGACAGGAGACTATGTAATCAGTTAAGCAATAAAGTTCTAATCAAATCAGCTGTCTCTATAACACACTTCAGCTTCCTATAGGTGCTGTCAGATCATGTTCCTGAGTTCTCTGCCCCTTTCGGGAATCTGCTTTGTTTTGTTCGAATACACTCAGTTAAAATATAAATGTGTCTAGGGTTTTTCTGTTTAATAGTGTGTAGCCTGGATGATGGCAGTAGTCTGCTGCGTGAGTGTCAATGAAAAGAGTTAAACTCCAAAATATTTGAGATTTATTCTAAGCCAAAGATGAGTGATCATGGCCTGTAACATAGCCCCAGGGGATTTGAGAACGTGTGCCCAAGGTGGTCAGGCTACAGCTTGGTTTTATACATGGTAGGGATACAGAAGACATCAATCAGTACATGTAAGAAGTACATTGGTTCAGTCCAGAAAAGCAGGACAACTCAGAGAGGGGCTTCCATTAATACATAAGTGGATTCGAATATTTTCTGATTGGCAATTGGTTGAAAGTTTACTTAAAGACATGGAATCAATAGAAAGAAGTGTCTGGATTAAGATAAGCGATTGTGCAGATGAAGCCTCTGAAGCCAGGTAGCAGGCTTCAGAGAGAATAGATTGTAAATGTTTCTTTCTTTTCTTTTTTTTTTTTTTTGACAGAGTCTCACTGTAGGAAATAAGAATAATTAAAAAGTTCCTCTTCAAAGCTTTCCTCTTAGTTCATTATGAATAAATGATAGTTTCTTCAAAGGTTAATTTACTTTAAAGCCTTTGCTAAAAATCTTAAAGTAGCTGTTAATCATAATAAGGAAATAAGTGTATCCTATGTTCTTAGTTCTTATACTTTAATCTAGATATTTGCCTTGACATGCCTGGACAAGCCCAGGCAAGTCTTAGGTCATAGCTTATTTCTCCTTCTTATTTGGAAATGTTATTGCTTCTCTAAGCATTCCTTATTTCCTCTTTTCCTTTGTTCTCCTCTGCCTTTACCTCTTTAGAAAAGTTGTAAGTTGTTAGCCAACCGGGGGCAGCCTAGACTGTGAAGTCCAGTTCCAGCCAATGGAATCAGGACAGAGCAGTAGGGCAGATGCATTAGTTATAAATGCCCTGCCTCCTTTGTTCAGTGTCCTCTCATGGCAAGATGGCTAATGGGAGCACCCTTTCTGCAGAAAGTAAAGTTACCTTGCTGAGAAAATTAAATTTATATTACAGTGCTACTTCTCTTGTGGCACCAAAAATTCACATATAACGGTTTGGGGGCTTCTCTGGTATTGCCATTCCCCTCTGGGGTGGTCACCAGTCCTCTCTTTTGAGGAGGCACCCCACCACCTCTTTGCATCGGCCTTGGGGGCAGAGAGCTGGGACCTACCTGGTGCGAGTAATAAACCCGGATTCTCAGCAATTCGGGGAAAAGAGATTCCAAACCATGGTGACCAGGGGACTCGACCAGGCAATCTCGTGCGTGAACCAAGGTAGGAAATATTACAAAGGGGTGACAAAATACTTCCTTGGTGGTCAGCTTCTGAAAGGTTAAATGTGTGTGTGAATGTGGTGGTGTTTGTATGAATGGTGACAAGTCCTACTGTTGGACAGAGTGAGTGTGTCCTCTCTGCGGTTCTGTGGCTACCTCAGAAGGCTTAGGATGGATCCTGCCATGGGAATTATACCAGCACACTGATGCTAAGAGAGCCCTAAATCTCCTTTGAGGGAGCAGTCCAAGAGGACCTTTTTTTTAGATTTTTTTTTGAGACAGAGTCTTACTCTGTCACCCAGGCTGGAGTGCAATGACATGATCTCGGCTCACTGCAACCTTGGCCTCCCAGGTTCAAGCAATCCTCCCCCATCAGCCTCCCAAGTAGCTGGAACTACAGGTGTGTGCCACCACGACTGGCTAATTTTTGTATTTTTAGTAGAGACAGGGTTTCACCATGTTGGCCAGGCTATTCTCAAACCCCTGAACCTCAGGTGATCCACTCACCTTGGCCTCCCAAAGTGCTGGGATCACAGGGGTGGGCCACCATTCCCTGCCTTTGTAAATGTTTCTTGTCAAACTTCAGGTTTGGAGCTGACATTTCAAGAAAGGATTCTAAAGAAAATTTTAAAATGTACTGTATTGCTCCTTCAGCCTCTTTATCAATTACTCCCCGTAGACACAATGACAAAACCAAAGTCTCAGTGATAGAAGTAAAGGATCTAAGGCAAACCATAGCCATTGAAATATGGATGCAAATGCCTGGTTAGAATGGATTAAATATTCCGTTCACACTTTAAATAAAAGTGACTGTTATGCTTGTGCGCACGGTAGGCCAGAGGCCCAGGTTGTTCCCTTTCCATTTGGACGGTCATCAAATCAAACGGACATGGAATGCATAGTAGCTCTTTCTCAGGATTCCCTCAGTGGGACCCCTATCGCCAAGGGATTTAGAGTCAAAAGACTTATAGCCAATTAAATATTCTAGGCCAAATGGAATGAAAGTGAGCAGGCACTCATTAACCTTAAAAGCTCTTTTAAGCAACATAAGAGCCAAAAGCCAAGATTACAAAATTGACTTATTTATAAATTCTGTGCATTGAGCTACTGTAATCTGGTTCATAGCAATTAGCTATATAAAATGCAAGCATTTCATTAAGCTGCTGAGGCATCCCTGTGCCCATCCTTAATTTGGAGGATCTGAATTAATATTTCTCAAAATTTGACCTTTACAATCTTATGCTGGGCCTGGAGGGATTGTATAGTTCAAATTCTGGAGGTAAAACAAAATACAGGAATTAACAACATTTTAAGCGAAAAGATCATAAGCCCTGCCTAGTTTTGAGAATGACAGAAATGGAATTAAACCTTTAAATTATTCAGTAGCAAGGCATAGAATAAATTACATTATTTCAAATAAAGGCAAAATTATTAAATGAACCTTAACGCTTTTGAATACAGGCCCGTCCCTGTGTTTTATAAAAGCAGTTTACTTGAGTGTCACCTTTGCCCGGGTCTAAGAACGAGGCTTTGCTCAACTTGAGTTTGGTGTCAGTTACTGGTAGAAGTCAGTGCCTTCTTCAGATGCGATATGTGTACCCAGGAGTCAAGACTCTGCAACTTAACAGCACAAAAATAGTTAACAGCCTGAGCACAGTGGCTCACACCTGTAATCCCAACACTTTGGGAAGCCAAGGCAGTCGGATCATGAGATCAGGAGTTCAAGACCAGCAAAACCAACATGGTGAAATCCCGTCTCTACTAAAGATACAAAAATTAGCTAGGCATAGTGTCATGTGCGTGTAGTCCCAGCTACTCAGGAGACTGAGGCAGGAGAACCTCTTGAACCAGGGAGGCGGAGGTTGCAGTGAGCCAAGACTGTGCCATTGCACTCCAGCCTGGGTGACAGGGTAAGACTCCATCTCAAAAAATAAGAAGACTTTAAAGGCAATACAGAAGGTAATATGGATGTAAAAACTTTGACCCTTTTACATTTCAGTTTTTTTGCAATAAAAAACCTAATAAAGACAGCATTGAAATTATAAAATCTTGTCTTTTAAGCCAGTGACCAAAAAAAGCAAAGAAAAATCTTCTGCAGTGACCTCTTTTTATGGGAAGCCCATTTAGATGACATGGAAGTCAAGTTCAATGAAAAAGTACTGGAATTTAATCAGACACAGGATGAGCATGTTCAAGGTTATGAATATACCAGGGGGAATACATGACTCTTAGGAACAGCATGCAAAGTTTCTTGATTACATTGAAAATGTAGACATATAAAAAAAAAAGCCTAGAGTACAGAATGAAATTATACTGGAGGAAAACAATACTTTCTGTTTTGATCTTCAAGATGAAACATTTCAGCCTTAGGCCATAACAGTAAAATTAAAATCAGAGGAAAAAGTTATAAGAACTGACAAAAACACTGAAGGAGAGAGTTACCATCTCAGGCCTTCTCAAGAGAGAAAAGGAAGAAACAGATTATAGAACTATTATGAAAAGCAAAAGTTAAGCCAATTTTATTGAGAGTAAATTGATACTTTAAGGAAGCTTTGTTTTAACATACAGTACTATCATAAATAATTTTCTTTTAAAAAAAATTTTAAATTTCTTTTCTAATACTGAGTCTGGCTGTGTTGCCCAGGCTGGAGTGCAGTGGTATGATCTTGGCTCGCTGCAACCTCCACCTCCCAGGTTCAAGCAATTCTCCTGCATCAGCCTCCCGAGTAGCTGGGATTACAGGCATGAGCCACAATGCCCAGCTAATTTTTGTATTTTTAGTAGAGTCAGGGTTTCACCATGTTGGTCAGGCTGCTTTTGAACTCCTGACTTCAGATGATCTGCCCACCTCAGCCTCCCAAAGTGCTGTGATTGCAGGCATGAGCCACCATACCTGGCCAATTTCCTTTTAATTATAACCAACTTAAGCACATACAGAATTTCTTTCATAAATCTTATGACAACTTACACAGACTATCTACAAAATGGCTCAGGCAATCGACCTGCCTCAGACTCCCAAAGTGCTGGGATTACAGGTGTGAGCCACTGCATTCAGGAAATGCTTAGACTTTCTGACTTGTCCTAAACTTCCCTCTTTTGTAAATATTAGGTTGATGCAAAAGTAACTGTGGTTTTTGCATTGTTGAAATTTGCCGTTTGATATTGGAATATATTCTTAAATGTGGTCATGTTACACATCATTTTAATGCACATCATTTTAATGCACATAATTTTAATGCACATTTCTCACTTTTTTTGGCTAATGACTTATTACTTGCTGGTTTATTTTATATTTATTTTACATTATGAAAATAATGTTAGACAAAAAGGCAATTTGAGCGATTTTCTTATTTGAGTGCAAAATGGGTTGTAAAGCAGCAAACAAGACCTGCAACATCAATAACGCATTGGCCCAGGCACTGCTAATGAACGTGCAATGCAGTGGTGGGTCAAGAAGTTTTGCAGAGGAGACGAGAGCCTGAAAGATGAGGAGCATAGTGGCCGGCCATCATAAACTGACAACGACCAACGGAGAGCAACCATCGAAGCCGATCCTCTTACAACTACATGAGAAGCTGCCTTAGAACTCAACATCGACCATTCTACAGTTGATTGGCATTTGAAGCAAATTTAAAAGGTGAAAAAGCTCAAGTGGGTGCCTTATGAGCTGAGCAAAAACTTTCTAAAAATTGTCATTTTGAAGTGTCATCTTCTATGTGACAATGAACGACCTCTGGATCCGATTGTGATGTGTGATCAAAAGTGGATCTTATACAAGTGGCAACAACCGGCTCAGTGGCTGGACCGGGAAGAAGCTCCAAAGCACTTCCCAAAGCCAAACTTACGCCAAAAAAAAGTCATGGTTGCTGTTTGGTGGTCTGCTGCTGGTCTGATCCACTACATATTTCTAAATCTCGGCAAAACCATTACACCTGAGAAGTACGCTCAGCAAATCGATGAGATGCACTGAAAACTGCAGCGCCTGCAGCCGGCACTGGTCAACAGGAGGGGCCCAATTCTTCTCCAGGACAGCACCCGACCACACGTCATACAACCAACACTTCAGAAGTGGAACAAATTGGGCTACCAAGTTTAGCCTCATCTGCCATATTCACCTGACCTCTCACCAACCACCACTTCTTCAAGCATCTCAACAACTTTTTGCAAGGAAAATGCTTCCACAACCAGCAGGATGCAGAAAACGCTTTCCAAGAGTTTGTCGAATCCTGAAGCACAGATTTTTATGCTATAGGAATAAACAAACACAGTATTTCTCATTGGCAAAAATGTATTGATTGTAACAGCTCCCATTTTGATTAATAAAGATGTGTTTGATCCTAGTTATAATGATTTAAAATTTATAGTCCAAAACCGCAATTACTTTAGCACCAATGTAGGACATGAATTTACCATATGAGATCCTTTTTCTTGTCTTTTTTTCTTTTTCTTTTTCTTTTTTCTTTTTTTTGAGATGGAGTCTTGCTCTGTCACCCAGGCTGGAGTGCAGTGAAGCCATCTCAGCTCACTGCAACCTCCACCCCTAGGGTTTAAGTGATTTTCTTGCCTCACTCAGCCTCCTGAGTAGCTGGGGTTACAGATGCCTGCCACCGCACCTGACTAATTTTTGTATTTTTAGTGGAGACAGGGTTTCACTATGTTGGTCAAGCTGGTCTCAAACTCCTGAGCTGAAGTGATCCTCCCACCTTGGCATTCCGAAGTGCTGACAAGGGGTCACAGGTTTGAGCCATCGCACCTGCCTGAGATCCTTTTTCATATGAAATTATTCTCTTTTCTTTATAATCTTGCTTATCAAAAGTCCATCTACATATCCATAACTTTTTTTTTCAAGACAGAGTCTCTTCACTGCTTTGTTTCCTATTTCTGCACCAATCCCTTGACAGTATAAAAATAAAAATAAAAAAAATAAAAAGAGAGTCTCACTCTGTTGCCCAGGCTGGAGTGCAGTGGTGTAATCTCAGCTCAGCGCAACCTCTACCTCCCGATGGAGGTGCGATCCTCCTGCCTTAGCCTCCCAAGTAGCTGGGACTACAGGCATGTACCACCAAGCGCTGCTAATTTTGGTATTTTTTGTAGAGATGGGTTTTCATCATGTTGCTCAGGCTGGTCTTAAATTCTTCAATGATCTGCTCACCTCAGTCTCCCAAGTACCGGGACTACAGGCATGAGCCACAGTGCCTGGCCCAAATCCATACTTTTCATCACATCTTTCTCTTCCCTACTTACTGGTTCCTTTTCCCCTTATTTCAGGTACTCACCACCATGCTCGGGTAATTTTCTGCACCTGGTGAAGAGCTTCGAACAAGATCTGCCCCACCTGGTTCTCAGGGCCTGGTGGGGAAGGCACCTGGACCCTGCTCAATTTCTTTTGATGAAACGTAGGTATTTTTTTGAGCACATTTTCTTGTACAAAATAGCCTTTCAGTCTATTTAGTGCAGTTTGATTTTTTTTTTTTTTTTTTTAATTTAGAGACAGGGTCTTACTATGTTGACCGAGTTGGTCTTGAACTTTTGGCCTCAAGCAGTCCTCCCACGTCGGCTTCCCAAAGCGCTAGGATTACAGGGAGGCGCCACTGCGCTCAGCGTGGTTTTTAAAGATTATTTTATTATCGTGATGAAATATACATAACATAAATGTTAGCATTTTCGTCATTTTTAAGCGTATAGTTCAGTGGCAGTAAGTGCATTCACACTGTTGTGCAACCGTCACCACCATCCACTTCTAGAACTTTTTCATGATTTTAATCAGAAGCTCTGTGCCCTGACTCCCTGGTTCTTCCTCCCCCAGTCCCTGGAGCCCGCCATTTCACTCTGTCTCTAGGACCATGACTGTCATTTTTCAGAATTAAGGGGAATCACTGAAGAAAGAAACCAAATACTGAGTAAGCCCGAAGGGACTGGAATTAACATAACACTGACAAATAATTACGTTCTTATTAATTTGATTACGTTGGTGGGAGGTGCTGCTTTTCCTCCTAGTGGAAACCCGGAGCCAGGGTCTTTGTTGTGATACGATGAAGAGGAATATGGTTAAGGGATGCAGCCAGAGGGAAAAATAAAATTTATTTCCAGGATCAGGCAAAGTTTATCTGTCAGACGTATGGAAAAACCGGTCAGGCTCGGTAGACTTAGTTCCCCTGGGGGCTTTTTTTGAAAGGCAGAAGGACCAAGGTACATGTTGTTAGCCATAGAAATCAAGTCACTGATTTCCAAAGTGATCACCATGATTCCGCATCCTTTTCAAAAGCACAAATGACAACTAAAATGTTGGTGCAGTTATTGATCTGCTTGACCGTGGCTCAGACGCTTCTCTGCTCAGCCTGCTCTCTCAGCTGCTCCTTGCAGCAGCAGCAGCACCCGCCGGGGTGGTGAGGGAGACGCAGGCAGGGCCCCGGGGGAGCACCGAGCTGCCCCTGCAATTCCACGTCCACCGCAGCTCTGCCTGTCAGTGTGGTGCGGCCGGGAAGCAAGCTTGTCCTCAGCATCCCAGACGACCAGAGCCCTTCCCACGTCCCTCACACGTGCGTGTGGTGCTGTCGGGGTATCATTCATTTTCTCCTACATCTAACTCACATTTGGATGGAGACACGTATTTCTCCATCTGTTTTGTTCCCATCCATTCTCCCTGCATTCACCAGAACAAGAGCATGGAGTTCACCTTTCTGATCCCCGTGCAGTTCAGGAAGTCAGACTGAGAGGGAGCGAAGCACCGCTGTGTGTGCACAGGCGAGCGTCTGTGCGTGCACTTCTGCATGACACATCAACCACGCTACATGAAGTGATAGGCTCTTCTTCAGAGCTCCAATCTCAGAGAATTTAGAAGGCCCACATTTTCAATAAAAACCACGAATGGAATCACAACCCAAAGGAAAAAGCGCCAGGTTGAGTTTGTATTCAACGTTCCGGTTCTTCAGCTTTAAGAATTGAAGAGAGTCACTTAAACTTTTTGGTTCACAGAGTTGTTTTTTTTTTTAATCATCAAAAAGTGAAATATTTGGATTAAATAAAATGTAATTCTTCCCTCATCTCTAGAGACATGTTTGGTATAGAAATTTATTTGCTTATATTTAACCTATATTTAGTAGTAGCTATTTTTTATTTTTGTTTTTTTTTTTTTTTATTTTTTTATGTTGTCGAGTATTATCTCTCATGTTAACCAT
>CAUYQU010075236.1:0-16096 GCA_963574635.1 Cheracebus regulus
AGAGGCATTCTGATTTCGGGTGTTCTCAGCCTTTTTGCACTGGTTTTTCCCCATTTTTGTGGATTTATCCACCTGTCGTCTTTGTAATTGCCGACTTTCAGATTGGGTCTCTGAGTGGACGTCCAGCTTGTTGGTGATGAAGTTTTTTCTGTTTCTTAGTTTTCCTTCTGGGGGCGCCCCTTCCCCACAGAGCTGGGCCTTCCCAGGTTCAGCTGCGCTTGCTGGGAAACTCAGTCCTCAGCGCTTCCAATTGCTGCTCTCCTTGTGGGGGTGGGACCAGCCGAGCCCGACTAAAAGGGCAGCCAGTCCCGTATACTCCGCACTGAGAAGCCCCGCGCCGGGGCGCCAGCAAAACAGCCACGCCGGCCAAAAGAGTCGCGCTGGCGACCCGTGTGCCTCCTTCGCTGGGAATCTCCCAGTCTGTGGGCATCAAAAATTCGTTTGCAATTGCGGCATCCACTCGCTCTCTGCGCTTTCACTGGGAGCTACAATCCCGAGCTGCTGCCACTCGGCCATCTTGGATCTCTCTCCGTTCGGTGATGAAGTTTTCTCTGTTTCTTTTTCCTTTGGCGGATGCCCGTTCCCCACAGAGCCGGACCTTCCGGGTTCACTGTGCTTGCTGTGAAATTCTCAGTCCTCAGCGCTTCCAATTGCTCTTTTCCTTGTGGGGATGGGACCAGCTGAGCCCGTCTGTCCCTCCCGTATACTCTGCACCGAGAAGCGCCGCGCTGGGGCGCTGGCAAAACAGCCGCGCCGGCCAAAAGAGTCACGCTGGCGACCCGTGTGGCTCCTCTGCCGGGAATCTCCCGGTCTATGGGCAACAAAAATTCGTCAGAAAGTGCAGTGTCCACTCGTTCTCTGCGCTTTCAGTGGGAGCTACATTCCTGAGCTGTTGCTAATTGGCCATCTTGGATCTCTCCCGACAGCTAGATTTTTTAAATTTTATTTTCAGGCCAAATTTTGTTATTAAAATATATAGATTACTTAAAAACATACAATTTAGAATTTTGAAATAAGAGCTGCTTAATATTTCTGAAAACATCTGTACTTAATCTGCATATCTACTTGGCATAAAAGCACAGATATGGAAAGAGTCAGCATTTATTTATATAATGTAACTTCTTATTAATACAGGCTTCTTCTTAGCATCCTTTTCCTAAACTCATATAAAGCAGATAACTGGAAAACAGAAATATTTTCTGATTTCAGACCTCTTTATAACCAGAAATTATATCAAAAACAATAGCTTTTCAAAATCTCCTTAGTATTATAAAAACTGAAAGAGTTTCAAAAAAGTCACCAACCAAGTGGACAGGTTTTAAAACTGAGGAAAACATAAAGGAAAATAAATTAGAATAAAAGATCACTGAATTTTTTTGTCTGAGATTTGACTAACCAAATAAGCAATTAAAAATTCTATTATTTGGCTTATAAATAGTAAAATAAATAAATATCTAAGTTTTGCATGGATTTAGCAATTCTAAAGGTTAAAAACAATTCTGCTAACTAAAACAAAGTTATGTAGGCATTTAAACAAACTGAGCAACTGAATTATTCTTTTCCTCTGTTAATTACTTATTTTTATAAATAAATCAACTATATATATATTTGCAGTTCTATAATGTCCATTTGATCCTACCATATAGATTCTAATTCATTTTATCTATGTTGCCCAGTTTTCCTTTTCACATATAATAAATCACCTAAAAATGTAGTGGCTTAAAACAAACACACATTTCCCATATTACAGGTGATTTGGGGATGGGCTGAGTTGATTAGGGTTGGATGGTCTATAATGGCCTCATGCTCATGTCTGGCAGTTGGTAGGCTATCTGGTCTGCAGGAAGGGGTGAGCTGAGCTGGGCTCTGCTGCTCAAGAAGGTAAAACTAGGTTTTTTCACAGTCTCATGGAGTTCCAAAGGGCAGCATGAGTGGGAGTACCCCAAAGGGCATGGACTTTTTAGGTCTCTGCATATGTCAGAAGGTCAAACACAAGTTATCTAAAGCCAGAGTCAGTACAGAAGGGGATTGCTTACAGGCATGTATACATGTAAGATCATTGCTGTAGCACTTTGTAAACAATCTACCATAATTCACAATAGCTCTTCTTTTCCAATATGTCAATAAAGAACTGACATTTACATAAATGGTGAAATCATAAATATTTTAGGCCTTGTGGGACATATGGTCTGTGTTGTAACTTCTCAGCTCCACTACTGTAGCATGAATGCAGCCACAGACAATAGGTAAATGAATGCGTGTGACCATATTCCAATAAAACTTTACTTACAAAAAAAGGTAGTGGGCTGAATTTTTCTCAAGCATGGTAATTTGCAGATCTTTAAACAATTAATAAATTTTCCTCTAAGCACTGTCACATATTTTTACTTTCACTCAGTTCAGAGTATTTTTGAATCTCCATTTTGACTTCTTCTTTGACCCATAGGTTATTCAGAAGTATGTTGTCAATTTCTAAACTTTTAGGGATTTATCTAGTTATATTTCCATTACTGATTTTTGGTTTAAATTCTTCTTCAGTCAGAAATCATATTCTCACATACTTTTAATCCTCTGAAAATTTTAAAAGCTGCTTTTTGAATTAGCATAAGGTCTATTTTGATAAATGTTCTATATACACCTAAAAAATATTTATTCTGCAGTTGCTGAGTGGTCTGTGTCAATTAGGTCATATTTGTTCATTAGTGTTCAAATGTTCAATATCCTTATGGACTTTTTGCACCATTTCTCTGGAAAAATTTTATAATAGTTTACCTCTGCTTACCTCCTTCCTTTGTGCTACTAACATATATTTTAGTTCTACATATGTTGTATAACCCATAGGACAGCACTGCTGCTTTTAAATAGTCAATATCCTTGCATATTTATCTACATATTTAAGCTTCTGCTCTTAATTCCTTGCTGTAGTTCCATCCTTCAATCTGAAATAATTTTCCTTCAGTCCAAAGCAGTTCCTTTAATATTTACTGTGATGCGGGTTTATTGGAAATGAATTCTTCCAGTTTGTGTTTGTCTGAAAATATCTTTATTTCACTTTTTTAAAAAAGGAAATTTTCTTTATAGAATTCTAGGTTGACTTTTTTTAAAAAAATGTTTTGAAGATGTTCTAATGTTAACTGGTTACAGAGAGAAACTATGCAAAACAGTGAAACATCTTTAAAGGTGAAAAGAAAAACATCTCTATGTAGCCACCAGTTTTATTAGCGCTCTTTTGTAAATATTACGTGTTTTATCTTTCAACTTTTTTTATTTTTATCTTTCATTATTTTTGGTCTCCAGCAGTTTGACCATATAATATACCTAGGCAGTATTTTTGCTTTTGTTTACTTATTCTGCCTAGGGTTTCTGAACTTCTTAAATCTGTAAGACATTTGTCATATTGTCTTTTATCAGTTTTAGAAAATTCTCAGCCATTATCTCTTGAAGCTCCTGTCCTATTCTCTTTTCCTCTTGAACTTCAAGTATGCTAGATCTATGAAATTTTAAGTATGCTATATTAAACAACTGTGTCTCAAATCTTTTGCCCTATTTTGCTCTTTATTTTTCTATCTATGCCACTTCAAATTGGGTATTTTCTACTGTCCTGTACTTGAGTTCATAAATACTGTCTTTTTCTGTGTCTGGTCTCCATTCAATGAGTTTTTGATTTCAGATACTGTATTTTTGTAGTTCTATAATGTCCATTTGATAAGATTCCAATTCATTTTATCTATGTTGTCCACTTTTCCTTTCTCTTTTTTTCACATACAAGTTGAGCATTCCAAATCCAAAAATCCATAATCTAGAATGCTGTAAAATCATAAACTTTTTAAGTGCTCATGTGATGCTCAAAGTAAATGTCCACTGGAACATTTCAAATTTTGGATTTGAGATGTTAAACCTGCATCAAATTGCTGATATTGTTGAAGTGCTTTTAGGAAAAGCTTAAATAAATTTGTATTTCCATTGGTAATGCATAAAATGTATCCATTCACTGAACTTTTTCACCACTGGGGTGTATAATCATTTAAAAAATTTGTGTCTACTTGTTGGAAGAAAATGGCATCTGTGTAATTTGATTTTCCATCATTAAGGATTACATGCTTTTTCTTTTATTAATAGCCAAATTGAATTTTCCTATGTATATTATTCATATCCTTAAAATTTTAGGTCTAAAAAATATTTTAACATATATACAATGAGGTATAATTAACAGAAACTGTCTTTTCATTTTGACTATCATATTTAAAGTGTAGAAATCTTACATTTAAAAAACTTATGCCCAGCAATGTTGAGACATTTCTCCTAAATGTTATATTCTTAATGTTAGCATTTTATATGAAACTTTAAAATTTTCTTCTTTTTATCTTTCAGAATAACAATGTTGGTAATCATAACTAATAATCTTAATAATATTAATAGCAGCAAAAACCTAGAAAGTGCTTAATAGAGCAGAAACCACTCTGGCATTTTACATATATTAATTCACATAATCCTCAAGAGAGCCCTATACTATAAAGTAGTGTTGATATCATTTTACAGATGATGCAAGGAAAGGTGAGTAACTTAAATAATCTCACATATCTAGAAAATAGTGAAGTCATGACTCAAAATTGGGCTGTCTAGATTCAAAATCTGTCTTCTTAGTCACCATGCTATTTTATCTATAATGAATGTCTAACTTTTCACTTTGAGATTTACTGATTCATTTATATGTTGTACCAGTTTTCAGAAGAATTCAAATTTGTAGCTTGTTTTCACTTGCCCTATCCAAATATTTACTACGGTATCTTGCCCTAAGAAGGTGCTCTGCCAACTCTTAAAATACAAATTCCTGCAATAAAATGGAATTCTATTTAATCAATGACTCATCAATTCATCAATGTTCAAATAATACTTAGATCACAACTCAGAACATGTGTTTTGAATTACACTTAGTATTTGAAGTCTATCTTTATTACCATGTACTCTGATTTAGTAGCTTTCCAAACACGTTTCAGTTTCAAATAACAAATTAAAAAATATTGTTGTATTTATGAATGAATGCATATGTATAAATTGTATTATGCCATTTTCACCGAGACATACTGTAATACTTCTACTATTCAAGGCTTTGAACTACAGTCCATTAATATTGTTCTCTACTATAAAGTGCAGGCATTCTATATCAAATGCATAACATAATTTCTATAGATACAATATTCTTTTGTGATCTGTGTAGCTCTGGTGGAGACATAGGTAGTGTTCTGACTCATACAACACAAATATTAATTTAAAAAAATTTGTACCATTAATTATGAAAAGAGTCACTAAAGTGGTTTATGATAATATAGCATAGGAAAAAGTAGCATGTCTTAAAAACAATACCTTCTCCAAATTAGTTAGGTAAAGAAGCTGCCCAAGTTTTTTCTGAAGCTGTGATGTAGCAACGGCTTTATCATTTAGTAGTTTTATTCGATTTTGATCTACCTAAAGAAAATAAAAATAAAAACTTCTTCATTCTCTCTCAGAAAGACAGTTAAATTATATTAAATATACACAATTCTCTAATAATATAAATGTATTCGGTTCTAAAAAAAACTATATTCTAAAACACAAGTTTTCAAAATGGATATAGATAATATATTTCAAATGACTTTTTATTTTTGCCTTATGAAAGGCACAACTCAATGTAGAGCTCTTTTAAACAGGAAGTGTCCCTATGTACCCGAAGTCAGATAAAAATCAACTCAAATTTTATTATGTGCCATTGTTTTTCAGTAGTACATCCATGGGATAAAGAAATGTCAAAAGATTTGTTGCTCTGGCCACAGTGATTTCATGAAATCCAGGAAAGAATCTCTCTGCCCTTCCTTCCTCCGCTCCCCAAGCAGAATATAGCAGACAGAGAAGGAACACTCAAACAAGAGGAATTTATTTTCTCAGAAAAACTTACTCACAATTCACATATAATAACTACATCTAAATTTTTCCAAGTTATATTCTCCAAGCTGTACAGAAACAGACGTAAAGCACTAAACAAATAAAGAATAAAAATGAATTATAAAGAAAATAATTATCTTTTAATGGATAATAAAAAAAAATGGTGGAGTTATGTTTTCAAACCTGGGTTACAAAGACAAATTTATTAGAAGGTAAGTTGTTAATATTAGTTTATCAATAGTAAAAGAAACATTGCAAAAGAAAAGGTTTCAGTTGTTCTTAAGGAAGACTTTTCTAGTTCTGATAAAACGGAGTTAATAGAAAACAATCTAAAATGTGACTGAGAATATCTATTGGTTTTAAGCACCTATAACGTTTTAAACTCAAAAATAGATGAATGCGCAACCTGGAGAGAAACAAAATGCATCAAAATAGTGAATGCTAAGCAAGTAACAGACATGAAATCCCTCATCTTTGACTGTTTTTCACCTACAAAGACAATTTTTCATGGGTTGAATTAAAAATGAAGATTAAATACACACTTATAGATCAGTTGACTGCCCTGATTCTGCCTTTTCTTTGGGACTTGGATATCTGTAACATCTGCTTGCTGTTCCCTTTTCTGTGATTTACTTGCCAATTACCTCATGTGGTTCAATGATATGAAGAACAGGCGGATTAGGTTTTGGCTCCCTAGGATCACGCACTCTTAGTCGTTCTGTAGCCATTGCAAGTTCATCAACAGCAGACACACGATTCCTCAGAGCCATCCAATATTCATGAAGCAACTGAAGGAACATAAAAGACAAACCAGTGGTAAAGAATATAATTAAAACTGGTTAAAATCACCAAGATGTGCCTTGAGCAAAAGTCTTCAATGAGATCTTATATTTTTTTCTCTATGTGTCTAAAGTACAAGTAGTTCCTGGGGTCAATTTTAGGATGAAATGTGAATGAAAAATATCTCTATAGGACACTACCTCTTTAGATTCTCAGGAACAGAATACAAAGATTTCTTGGCAGGACCAAAAATCTTTATAATAAAGTCTAACGTTAGATTGACAGAATCTCTTTACTGTTTTTAATATTTTTATTAAAACTTATTTCACATATCCAACTATTTATAAAATGGCAACAAGAATACTAAAATATACAATCAGGTACCCACCATCCAATTTGAGAAAGAATAATATGACTTCCTTGGAAAGGCTCTGTGTGTTCTTTCTCAATTGTATCACTCTCTTTCCTCATATATTCCTCTTTCAGTACCCAACCATGGGCCAAACCACTACTCTGAATTGTACTTATCCTTCTACATCATTCGTTGAACTTACACTATGTGAAACATATTCTTAATAATTCAATTATTCATGTTTCTGAAATTCACAGAAATGGTATCAATCAGCATGCATTTTTTTGACAGCCTCTCTTCACTAACTTTACATTTTGAGGTAGATCTGGTGGATATGTATAGCAGGAGCTCATTCGATTGCTTTTCTGTGAAAAGGTCTGTAAAATTATACAGAACAAAATGTACACAGATCTGGGAGAACTGCACAATAAGCTCTCCTCTGGACAAAGGGCATGTGGTCAAACTGAGTCCAAAGAAAGAATATAGGGGTAACTGCACATTATACATAATACTGTCTTCTTCCATGGCTTACTGTAATTAACCGTGTTAACATGCTTTCTATTCACAAGAGTAATGTGTGAGAAAAAAATTATTACAAAGCAATGATTTCAATGTTATAAAAGTATTCCCTAATTTATGACATATCAACTGATAGTACAAATAACTATCTTTCTGCAAAAAATTTTTATCCTACTTTAAAAAGATATTGAATAAGATTATGACATTATAAATAAAACACTTCTTTCCTTCCTCTTCCTATCTTACCTGTAAAGCAGGACAATGGATAACAAAGCCAAATAAAACAATAATTCAAAATTAATGAATTGTGGAATCTCAAGTACAGAGTTATAATATGATGGAATTATTAAAGTACAAATATGAAAGGGCACATTGTGCTTTATTCATTGGAATGGTTTCCAGACTTATAGGATGAGAAGTATTTACTATGTTCCTCAATCTTTAAGGTAGTTGATGCTTGCCTGTTATTCACAGAACAAAAACGAAACAAAACATTAATTTCATATAATAGCAGTGAAAGATAAAGCTAATAGTATGAAATACTTTCACAGCTAAACAAAAAGTTTCATAAAAGTTTCAGTTTAATAATGATTTTCTTTTAGTAATTTAATAAACAGAATGTCTTTGAGTATTACAGTATTTTCTATCCTTTATTACAACAATTAAATTTTAGGTAAAGAGAACTTATGCCACCTCAATCTCTAAAGAAGAGTATACAAAACTAGAGAGAGAAAAAGAAAAGTAGCAATTAAAATTGATGTAAAAAAGGAGAATTTTTAATATTGGAAGGAAATTTTAAAATACTATACCTTATATTCTTTCTTCCATGCTTCAAAGAGATCCATTGAAGCGCTGCCTTCATCAACAAATTCAACATCAAATCTATGTGATTTTGCAAATGATAGTATTGCTTTCATAGATCGCTCTGTCTCACTTATTGCCCAGAGACCCCGGGTCGTGGTAGGTACTCGATCATCCACCAGTCCTTCTTCATCTTCTATCATCTCCTCAAATATTGCAGTCTGGCCTTTGACTCTGAAAACATATCAGAACAAAACAACAATAACTGCTATCAGTGAATCAGAAGCACTGTAAATGAGTGATAGCAAAACAAATACAGAAGCAAGGGCAGTAACTTTTTAACAACAACTTTCAATGTGAGGTCTAAAAGAACATGTATGCAAGTCTTTGGAAAAACCAAAACAACCCTGAAAAAGCTGAAAACATAAAATTGGCCAGTTTTTTTTTTATAATTCTATTATGTCCACTGTCATAAATAGAAAGACTATTGATTCATTCACCATAACACAACACAAAAATCTTGTTTTCTTCCTTGACATACAGAAGTGAACACATGGCAAGGAAATACGTGGGGAGAATTTCTATTTTAGAGAAATTATATCTGTTGGAGATGAATAAACAGAATTTGGATAGAAACATGAAGAAATGTATTATTTACTTCAGTAATAACAAAAACAGATTTGACCTAAAATAGAAAGAATGGTAAAATACCAGGATGAAAGCAGACATATTTATTATTCTAACAAGCTTCACTCTGAGAATCCAGGTGTTTGTGACAAGGTTTACTTATGGTTTTATTGAAGTAATAACATAGTTGATTGTGTCATTCTTTATTCTTGAAGAAGTTATACTGGACATTATGAGTTCTTCCTTGAATAGTAGTAAAATGCTAGCAAAATCTGTCTAATTCAAATCCACTTGACTCTAGAGTCTGGGATTTTACCACTCCCCAAAACTGCACCTCAATTAATTATATATTACTACACCATGAACATTTAGTGGGTAACTTCTGGCTAGGTAAAACTGGGAATATCGAACAATCAAATGCCAAAGGTGCACTAATCAATTTAATTAAAGAAACAATATAATAAAGGTTACTGTGGAGAAAATATAGTCTTAAATACTGAGTCTTACAAAATGTTTCACTTTCATGATGGGTAATATAATCAAACAGAAAACTTACGTGTTGAAAAATAGCTTTGATTCATACTCTGTGAACAATTCATCAGCTTTACAAAAGACACAGCTGAAAAAAGAGATTAACAGAGAAACATTCACAAACATAATCAGCAACCTCGTAATTTTAAGGAGAAGCTTAGTATTTTGACTTCATTTTTCATTATACTAGATACGCCATTTTGGAAAAAAAAATCACATGGTTTCTCACATATTGTCCTTATGATTTTATTTTTCTCTAAATTAGATTAATAATATAACCCTTTCTACTTCTGCCTCAATTAAAATGAAAAAACCTTTACTATATGAGTCAATTGTTTCTTCTCTAAGAAATCTAGCTTAAAGAAATGATACAATTTCATTGTATGATTTTCTTCTATTACCTACCAGTTGAGAGGAAGCCTGACTGGCCGGAGGTGACAGATTGTTGCAGACTCAATAACATTACGAGATGGAGGTCCCTCCAGGTTTTTTACAGCGTCTCTTACTAGCTTCTGGCATTTATTTAACTCTTCCATTTGTGTGGCAAGTAGGAATTGAAGACCTCTGCAATCATGGAACCTGATTCCCACCAGCACCACACACAACACAAAGAAAAGAATAACAGGTCAATTTCCTCAAATTCAGAAGATGGTTGCCAAGCAAAGTGTTAAAGAAACTGCTGTTTTTGTTTTTTGTTTTTTTAACCAGCCACATTTGAGTGAGTTTTCCTTCAGAGTGCATTCAAAGTGTGATTCTGGGGTGTCTACTGTAAAAGATACCAAAAAAATGTGATACTCCTGTGCTCAGGAACTGAAAAAGAGCACGAAAAATGTATGTCTCTGTCTCAGATATCCTTGAAAGAGCAGGATTGCCACATTCTTCTGTTTTAAACCTGACTACAGATGGCCCTCCTGACATCCTTGCTCTATATGAGGAGGTGCCTGCAGGATGAAACATGACATAGAAGCAGAAAATTGGAAAGAAGAAAAATGGCTAAGAATTATATTCCTTGGTTGAAAATATATATATGTATATGTAGATATACTTAATTAAATCTGTTAATTGTGACCTTTGCCAAACACTTTTCCTGTATAATTCCAATAGTTATTAATGTGCTCACATTATGAAGTGTAAAATATTAAAGTAACTAAAGTAACAAAGGTATGTGGCAGTTAGGAGTTAAACCCAATTATAGTACCCATAACCATTTTTATAAACTGGGAATAAAGAGGGCTGCAAAAAAGAAGTATGAATATGTGTGTATACGTTTATGAAAGGAGAAAAAAGGCCAAGAATGTTAAGAAATTAGAAACTAGAAAATACAAGGAGGATTTCTTTGCTATAAAAGTTATGAGTAGATACTTTCTCTTCCTATTTTCTTACTTCTCTGACATAGAAAGCTTGCCAGTTTGCTGCTTGTAGTTGCTGGTTATTTCATTTCGCACACGCTGAACAAGCTCCTCATCAATAGTAAATTCTATTGCTCTGTGGATCACATTTAGCCACCAAGGAGAATTAGAATGAATCTGCAAAAAAGGTAGCAGTTAATCAATTAATAGATTTTTTTTTAGTACTCACTAGGCTTCCATCTCTGGGAAGGGTGATGTCAAAATTCAAATAAAGTAATAAATGCTATTCTCAAAAAGACTATCACAGAGAGGAGATGAGTATATATATTCCATGTACAATGCTCACTTCCTCTTTTAAAAACATAATTAAAGAGAACACCTATATTCTAACTTCTCTGGATAAATGAGAATTTATTGTACAGACTTATATAACAAAGCTGTAACTAAAAACATTCTTTTTATGTGAAAAGGTCACAGGTCTCTTTATCAGCATAAGAAGGAAAGCCTTCATTCTAATCTTTAACTAATTGAATTAGATTCTATTTAATGAACAATCTACAATAACTAACAAAATTATAGCCCAGGATAGTAAATAATGAATGAATTAGGAAGACAAAAATTTACAATACTTGATTAAAAAATTTAAAAGTGTATTTGTGTAACCTCTTTAGATTTTGCTACTGATTTCATAAAAGAGAAATTTTAGAAATGACAAATGCTATATATTCTGCAGTAAAAATACCTATGGTTCTAATGTTTTAACATCTTAAAACAACTCAGAAACAAAATCAAAAGGAGGTTATAGATGTCTTTACTTTCTTCAAAAGATAGCTGTTATATACTCAAGGTAAGAGAAAATCCGTAAGAGTTCAAAATAAAGAGAACCTCAAAATAGCTGACTTATCTATGCATCTGTTCATTCAATCAATAATCACTGCTAACAGTAAATAAACTTGTATTGTCAGTTAGGCAATGTACTAGGTGCTAAGAATTCCAAGATGAATACGAAATTCAAGTTTCTCCCCACAAAAAAAACAAAACCAAAACTGGTATCTGGAGACAAACACAAGTACGAAACACTGCATTGTGGGGTACCTTTCTCTGAAGCTCATGGATGGTCTGCTGCACAGGATATAAAGCTTGCTGGGCTTCAGCAACTTCTGTATTACACTTGCTCATATAGTGCTCTCGCAGCTGCTTGGCCTGTGTTCAAACAGAAAATATAAATTTTCACTCCTGATCTAGAATATAATGTAGTATGATGTTTCAAGAAGAATGGGTCATTTAATGTATTTAAAGCTACTTAACTTCATTTAAACATAAAATTACAAGTACACTGTAGAGAACATAAAACTCACGCTAAAAATCCCTTATATATGGAAGTTAACAAACTTTACCGGTCCAAGTAACAAAATCTAAGAAATTCCAAAGATTTGTTTGCCAAATTTTTATTTAAATTATATTTTTTAGTTAGATTAAGCAAAGGAGAGGAAGAAAGAACAGTAATATTTCAAATGACAGGCAAAGCAGATACACCTTTCTAATATTTGGCTAAGTTAGTTATTACAATTTCTTAGGGTTACTGCAGTTTAAAAATAATCCTTTAGAATATACAGTAATACAGGTGTTAGGGACTGAATTTTGTATCCCGAAAATTCATATGCTGACATCCTAAGAAAATAGATTTTAAATGTTCTCACTACAAAAAAATAAGTATGAGGTAATGGATATGTTAGTTTGATTCACTATTCCAGTGTCCACATATATCAAAACATCACTTTCTATAACATAAATATGTGAAGTTTTTGTCAATTAAAATACTTTGCCAGGCCTCTTCAGCCCCCAAAACAACCAGTGCAAAAAGGCTGTGCAAACTTATACAATCTCATTTTTTATCCTGTTGACTCATATAAAGGCTCCACTTCAGGTTCAATACATTTCAAGCACATCTACTTTTTTGATTTTAGCTCTTTAATGTTTAAAAACAGCAAAAATCCCCAGAAAAATCTGCATAAGCTATTAACAATTTACAGTAAAATAATTTACAATATCACTCTTTTCAATATTATTCTTTTCAATAAGAGTCAACATTTTCTGTAGAGGAAACTCTGAGAGAACTTCCACCAAAAATTTGACTTTACCCCCTTTAAAAATACACAGAAAGGTGGACAAAGAGCAAAGTTTATATATTTACTAAGCTGTATCTTTTGTAGATCTGCCATGAGATCAAAGTTTCCTTTTTAAAACTTAATTACATTCCATTCTGTTGGCTACCAACAGCCATATCTACAACCAGCATTTATTAAATAACTGCAGGTAGATCAGCAGAGAAGCCAAATAATACATACTGCTGTCATTCTCTGCTACCCAAAATCACAACAAAATTTGAAACATCAAAGCAACAGGAAAACATGATTACATTTATTTAAATGTTATATGTCCTAAGATATACATGGAGCATAAAGTCTGAAGATAATATACTTTTATAGACAGAATGAAAAAAATAATGACCTCTTCTTCAAGTCGACCATCACGCAAGGTAGGAGGTATCCCTGGGTGCTTGGCTATCAACAATTCCATCAAGTTATGAGTGGCATGAAGTCTCTACAAACACATCAAAGGCAATAATTATGACAGTCAATGCAGAAGACTCTGAAGAGAACCTAATATTCATAAGGCACACAGAACACTAACAGAACATTAAGAACATATCACTAAATACTTTTCCTATAAAACAATCTGAGTACTACTGCTTTGTTTTCTTAACTCAAGAGCAGAGTGTTAAAAATCTAGGACCTGTCTTATGTAACCCTTATCCATGCAGAATATAAGATTTATAGCCAGGAGCGGTGGCTCACACCTGTAATCCCAGCACTTTTGGAGTCTAAGACGGGCAGATCATGAGGTCAGAAAATCGAGACCATCCAGGCTAACACAGTGAAACCCCGTTTCTACTAAAAATGCAAAAGAAAAAATCAGCCAGATGTGGTGGCGCGTGCCTGTAGTCCCAGCTACTCAGGAGGCTGAGGCAGGAGAATTGTTTGAACCAGGGAGGTGGAGTTTGCAGTGAGTCGAAGTCATGCCACTGCACTACAGCCTGGACGACAGAATGAGGCTCCATCTCAAAAAAAAAAAAAAGACTTATATTCAATTTTTCCTCACCCTCCAATTTTCCATGTTTCTCTAAAAATCCACTGTGGTACATTGGACATCTAGTTCCAAGTCTGAATGTTAATGACATGTTACCTGGGACTCAAACCTAAACTTGCCCAAATCAATAAAACTATCTTTAATTCCTATTTAGCTAGAGAGCTTTGTCTATATGAGTCAATGACAGATTCAAGAAGGGAAAGAGAAATAAGTGCTATAATTAAAATGTCCAAATCTCCCTAAAGACCTCTAAAAATTATCATTAGGTAAGTTTTATTGTTTAGTTCCTTTTCTTATTAATGAAAACTATGTGAATAAGTATGTTGATATTCATAAGCAAAAGTGATAAAATTGACTTGCTCTTTCAAGTACCAGTATTTGGAGCTATTTTTAAATGTAGCTTACACAGAATTACCTTGTCAGGCTTGTGCCCAAAACTTCCCTGAATGGAACAGTAGTGATTCTCAAATGTTAGCGTACATACAAATAACCTAAAATGCTTATCAAGAAGACTGAATCCCAAGTTTCATCCTCAGTGATTATGACTATTTGTTACCATTTATCCTCTTAAATATTCAGAAAAATTATTTTGTTTAAAAAATAAAACAGAATACATATGAAACGGTTTAGTGTTTACTTACTTGAAGTGAATCAGTTTTCAGTTTTCCTTTATGTTCCTCTGATGAGCGCAACACTTCTCTGTACAATTCTGCTGCCAAGGCATACTCACCTAAAGAATTAAAGTGTATTTAAAGTGTAAGAGAGTCACATATTTAGTTCCCAATGTCATCTAGTTGTGCATTATTTAAGAATACTATAAACATATAACATAATGAACATAACTGTTTTTTTAAGTAAAGCAATTTGACTTGGCATTAATATGATTGCCCTAGTTTTAAAAAAAGCTGAGTACAGTTCCTTTTTTAATTCTATGGAATATAATGTTCTTATATTACTTTTGTAATGTTTTAAAACTATACTAAAATATGTTTAAAATTAAACCTCTTTGTAATGTTTTAAGATTATGCTACTGGATAAACTTAACTTACACACAAAAAAATTTTAATGGGTGCCAATCAGTAGTAACTGTGATGTTTGAAAACAAGGATAAATTTAAGGTAATTATAGACTATTTATAAACAAATATTTAAGACACTCCAACCAACCTACACATAATCATCAGAAAAATAATATACTATTCTTGGTTACTATTATTGTTCTTGATATTAGGCCAAATAATTTGCAATTAAAAGTTTCATGTCAAAAATTTACGGCTCTCCTCTACTTTTGGTCACAGAAATCATAGTGAGTCTGAGATGTATGCTATTTTCTGCTGTTCATAATTACCAGCTCATTCAAATAAAGCAATTCAAAAAGTGTCAATTAAAGCACAGGTTGGCAAAGTATGACCCATGAGTCATTTCTATCCTCTCTCTGCATTTCTGTTGGGCCCATCAGCTTAAAATGAATTTCACATAATAGCTAAAAAAATTTTTCAAAAAAATATTTTGTGACATGTGAAAGTTAAATTTCAGGATCCACAAGTAGTTTTATTAGAACCCAGCTCTGCTCATTTGTTTTGTACTTCCTGTGCTGTTGTTGTACTACAATAGCCAAGCTGATAGTTGCATAGAGATCTTATGACTTGCAATGTCTAAACTATTTATTATCTGCTTCCTTACAGAGAAAGTTTGATGACACCTCAATAGAAGGAAAGACTAACATTTTTAATCTATCTTAATTGCTGCTTAGAAAATTCAAAACAGGAAGATGGCCGATCACTAGCAGCTCAGGATTGCAGCTCCCAGTAAAAGGCAGAGAGCCAGTGGACGCCACACCTACCGATAAATTTTCACTGCCCACGGACCAGGACATTCCCAGTGGAGGAGCCCCACGGGTCGCCAGCGCGACCCTTTCGGCTGGCGCAGCTTTTTTGCCGGCGCCTCGGCTCGGCGGCTTTTGGTGCGGAGTAAACGGGACTGAGTCTCCTTTCGGATGATGTCTGGAGCTCTGGGAAGTCAGAGCAGTCCATCCAGCTGACTGAAAAAGGGACTGAGAAGCCAGACCG